>OX602117.1:10602247-10877839 GCA_951449985.1 Falcaria lacertinaria | reverse complement strand
TAACCTAACCTAACCTAACCTAACCTAACCTAACCTAACCTAACCTAACCTAACCTAACCTAACCTAACCTAACCTAACCTAACCTAACCTAACCTAACCTAACCTAACCTAACCTAACCTAACCTAACCTAACCTAACCTAACCTAACCTAACCTAACCTAACCTAACCTAACCTAACCTAACCTAACCTAACCTAACCTAACCTAACCTAACCTAACCTAACCTAACCTAACCTAACCTAACCTAACCTAACCTAACCTAACCTAACCTAACCTAACCTAACCTAACCTAACCTAACCTAACCTAACCTAACCTAACCTAACCTAACCTAACCTAACCTAACCTAACCTAACCTAACCTAACCTAACCTAACCTAACCTAACCTAACCTAACCTAACCTAACCTAACCTAACCTAACCTAACCTAACCTAACCTAACCTAACCTAACCTAACCTAACCTAACCTAACCTAACCTAACCTAACCTAACCTAACCTAACCTAACCTAACCTAACCTAACCTAACCTAACCTAACCTAACCTAACCTAACCTAACCTAACCTAACCTAACCTAACCTAACCTAACCTAACCTAACCTAACCTAACCTAACCTAACCTAACCTAACCTAACCTAACCTAACCTAACCTAACCTAACCTAACCTAACCTAACCTAACCTAACCTAACCTAACCTAACCTAACCTAACCTAACCTAACCTAACCTAACCTAACCTAACCTAACCTAACCTAACCTAACCTAACCTAACCTAACCTAACCTAACCTAACCTAACCTAACCTAACCTAACCTAACCTAACCTAACCTAACCTAACCTAACCTAACCTAACCTAACCTAACCTAACCTAACCTAACCTAACCTAACCTAACCTAACCTAACCTAACCTAACCTAACCTAACCTAACCTAACCTAACCTAACCTAACCTAACCTAACCTAACCTAACCTAACCTAACCTAACCTAACCTAACCTAACCTAACCTAACCTAACCTAACCTAACCTAACCTAACCTAACCTAACCTAACCTAACCTAACCTAACCTAACCTAACCTAACCTAACCTAACCTAACCTAACCTAACCTAACCTAACCTAACCTAACCTAACCTAACCTAACCTAACCTAACCTAACCTAACCTAACCTAACCTAACCTAACCTAACCTAACCTAACCTAACCTAACCTAACCTAACCTAACCTAACCTAACCTAACCTAACCTAACCTAACCTAACCTAACCTAACCTAACCTAACCTAACCTAACCTAACCTAACCTAACCTAACCTAACCTAACCTAACCTAACCTAACCTAACCTAACCTAACCTAACCTAACCTAACCTAACCTAACCTAACCTAACCTAACCTAACCTAACCTAACCTAACCTAACCTAACCTAACCTAACCTAACCTAACCTAACCTAACCTAACCTAACCTAACCTAACCTAACCTAACCTAACCTAACCTAACCTAACCTAACCTAACCTAACCTAACCTAACCTAACCTAACCTAACCTAACCTAACCTAACCTAACCTAACCTAACCTAACCTAACCTAACCTAACCTAACCTAACCTAACCTAACCTAACCTAACCTAACCTAACCTAACCTAACCTAACCTAACCTAACCTAACCTAACCTAACCTAACCTAACCTAACCTAACCTAACCTAACCTAACCTAACCTAACCTAACCTAACCTAACCTAACCTAACCTAACCTAACCTAACCTAACCTAACCTAACCTAACCTAACCTAACCTAACCTAACCTAACCTAACCTAACCTAACCTAACCTAACCTAACCTAACCTAACCTAACCTAACCTAACCTAACCTAACCTAACCTAACCTAACCTAACCTAACCTAACCTAACCTAACCTAACCTAACCTAACCTAACCTAACCTAACCTAACCTAACCTAACCTAACCTAACCTAACCTAACCTAACCTAACCTAACCTAACCTAACCTAACCTAACCTAACCTAACCTAACCTAACCTAACCTAACCTAACCTAACCTAACCTAACCTAACCTAACCTAACCTAACCTAACCTAACCTAACCTAACCTAACCTAACCTAACCTAACCTAACCTAACCTAACCTAACCTAACCTAACCTAACCTAACCTAACCTAACCTAACCTAACCTAACCTAACCTAACCTAACCTAACCTAACCTAACCTAACCTAACCTAACCTAACCTAACCTAACCTAACCTAACCTAACCTAACCTAACCTAACCTAACCTAACCTAACCTAACCTAACCTAACCTAACCTAACCTAACCTAACCTAACCTAACCTAACCTAACCTAACCTAACCTAACCTAACCTAACCTAACCTAACCTAACCTAACCTAACCTAACCTAACCTAACCTAACCTAACCTAACCTAACCTAACCTAACCTAACCTAACCTAACCTAACCTAACCTAACCTAACCTAACCTAACCTAACCTAACCTAACCTAACCTAACCTAACCTAACCTAACCTAACCTAACCTAACCTAACCTAACCTAACCTAACCTAACCTAACCTAACCTAACCTAACCTAACCTAACCTAACCTAACCTAACCTAACCTAACCTAACCTAACCTAACCTAACCTAACCTAACCTAACCTAACCTAACCTAACCTAACCTAACCTAACCTAACCTAACCTAACCTAACCTAACCTAACCTAACCTAACCTAACCTAACCTAACCTAACCTAACCTAACCTAACCTAACCTAACCTAACCTAACCTAACCTAACCTAACCTAACCTAACCTAACCTAACCTAACCTAACCTAACCTAACCTAACCTAACCTAACCTAACCTAACCTAACCTAACCTAACCTAACCTAACCTAACCTAACCTAACCTAACCTAACCTAACCTAACCTAACCTAACCTAACCTAACCTAACCTAACCTAACCTAACCTAACCTAACCTAACCTAACCTAACCTAACCTAACCTAACCTAACCTAACCTAACCTAACCTAACCTAACCTAACCTAACCTAACCTAACCTAACCTAACCTAACCTAACCTAACCTAACCTAACCTAACCTAACCTAACCTAACCTAACCTAACCTAACCTAACCTAACCTAACCTAACCTAACCTAACCTAACCTAACCTAACCTAACCTAACCTAACCTAACCTAACCTAACCTAACCTAACCTAACCTAACCTAACCTAACCTAACCTAACCTAACCTAACCTAACCTAACCTAACCTAACCTAACCTAACCTAACCTAACCTAACCTAACCTAACCTAACCTAACCTAACCTAACCTAACCTAACCTAACCTAACCTAACCTAACCTAACCTAACCTAACCTAACCTAACCTAACCTAACCTAACCTAACCTAACCTAACCTAACCTAACCTAACCTAACCTAACCTAACCTAACCTAACCTAACCTAACCTAACCTAACCTAACCTAACCTAACCTAACCTAACCTAACCTAACCTAACCTAACCTAACCTAACCTAACCTAACCTAACCTAACCTAACCTAACCTAACCTAACCTAACCTAACCTAACCTAACCTAACCTAACCTAACCTAACCTAACCTAACCTAACCTAACCTAACCTAACCTAACCTAACCTAACCTAACCTAACCTAACCTAACCTAACCTAACCTAACCTAACCTAACCTAACCTAACCTAACCTAACCTAACCTAACCTAACCTAACCTAACCTAACCTAACCTAACCTAACCTAACCTAACCTAACCTAACCTAACCTAACCTAACCTAACCTAACCTAACCTAACCTAACCTAACCTAACCTAACCTAACCTAACCTAACCTAACCTAACCTAACCTAACCTAACCTAACCTAACCTAACCTAACCTAACCTAACCTAACCTAACCTAACCTAACCTAACCTAACCTAACCTAACCTAACCTAACCTAACCTAACCTAACCTAACCTAACCTAACCTAACCTAACCTAACCTAACCTAACCTAACCTAACCTAACCTAACCTAACCTAACCTAACCTAACCTAACCTAACCTAACCTAACCTAACCTAACCTAACCTAACCTAACCTAACCTAACCTAACCTAACCTAACCTAACCTAACCTAACCTAACCTAACCTAACCTAACCTAACCTAACCTAACCTAACCTAACCTAACCTAACCTAACCTAACCTAACCTAACCTAACCTAACCTAACCTAACCTAACCTAACCTAACCTAACCTAACCTAACCTAACCTAACCTAACCTAACCTAACCTAACCTAACCTAACCTAACCTAACCTAACCTAACCTAACCTAACCTAACCTAACCTAACCTAACCTAACCTAACCTAACCTAACCTAACCTAACCTAACCTAACCTAACCTAACCTAACCTAACCTAACCTAACCTAACCTAACCTAACCTAACCTAACCTAACCTAACCTAACCTAACCTAACCTAACCTAACCTAACCTAACCTAACCTAACCTAACCTAACCTAACCTAACCTAACCTAACCTAACCTAACCTAACCTAACCTAACCTAACCTAACCTAACCTAACCTAACCTAACCTAACCTAACCTAACCTAACCTAACCTAACCTAACCTAACCTAACCTAACCTAACCTAACCTAACCTAACCTAACCTAACCTAACCTAACCTAACCTAACCTAACCTAACCTAACCTAACCTAACCTAACCTAACCTAACCTATACCTAACCTAACCTAACCTAACCTAACCTAACCTAACCTAACCTAACCTAACCTAACCTAACCTAACCTAACCTAACCTAACCTAACCTAACCTAACCTAACCTAACCTAACCTAACCTAACCTAACCTAACCTAACCTAACCTAACCTAACCTAACCTAACCTAACCTAACCTAACCTAACCTAACCTAACCTAACCTAACCTAACCTAACCTAACCTAACCTAACCTAACCTAACCTAACCTAACCTAACCTAACCTAACCTAACCTAACCTAACCTAACCTAACCTAACCTAACCTAACCTAACCTAACCTAACCTAACCTAACCTAACCTAACCTAACCTAACCTAACCTAACCTAACCTAACCTAACCTAACCTAACCTAACCTAACCTAACCTAACCTAACCTAACCTAACCTAACCTAACCTAACCTAACCTAACCTAACCTAACCTAACCTAACCTAACCTAACCTAACCTAACCTAACCTAACCTAACCTAACCTAACCTAACCTAACCTAACCTAACCTAACCTAACCTAACCTAACCTAACCTAACCTAACCTAACCTAACCTAACCTAACCTAACCTAACCTAACCTAACCTAACCTAACCTAACCTAACCTAACCTAACCTAACCTAACCTAACCTAACCTAACCTAACCTAACCTAACCTAACCTAACCTAACCTAACCTAACCTAACCTAACCTAACCTAACCTAACCTAACCTAACCTAACCTAACCTAACCTAACCTAACCTAACCTAACCTAACCTAACCTAACCTAACCTAACCTAACCTAACCTAACCTAACCTAACCTAACCTAACCTAACCTAACCTAACCTAACCTAACCTAACCTAACCTAACCTAACCTAACCTAACCTAACCTAACCTAACCTAACCTAACCTAACCTAACCTAACCTAACCTAACCTAACCTAACCTAACCTAACCTAACCTAACCTAACCTAACCTAACCTAACCTAACCTAACCTAACCTAACCTAACCTAACCTAACCTAACCTAACCTAACCTAACCTAACCTAACCTAACCTAACCTAACCTAACCTAACCTAACCTAACCTAACCTAACCTAACCTAACCTAACCTAACCTAACCTAACCTAACCTAACCTAACCTAACCTAACCTAACCTAACCTAACCTAACCTAACCTAACCTAACCTAACCTAACCTAACCTAACCTAACCTAACCTAACCTAACCTAACCTAACCTAACCTAACCTAACCTAACCTAACCTAACCTAACCTAACCTAACCTAACCTAACCTAACCTAACCTAACCTAACCTAACCTAACCTAACCTAACCTAACCTAACCTAACCTAACCTAACCTAACCTAACCTAACCTAACCTAACCTAACCTAACCTAACCTAACCTAACCTAACCTAACCTAACCTAACCTAACCTAACCTAACCTAACCTAACCTAACCTAACCTAACCTAACCTAACCTAACCTAACCTAACCTAACCTAACCTAACCTAACCTAACCTAACCTAACCTAACCTAACCTAACCTAACCTAACCTAACCTAACCTAACCTAACCTAACCTAACCTAACCTAACCTAACCTAACCTAACCTAACCTAACCTAACCTAACCTAACCTAACCTAACCTAACCTAACCTAACCTAACCTAACCTAACCTAACCTAACCTAACCTAACCTAACCTAACCTAACCTAACCTAACCTAACCTAACCTAACCTAACCTAACCTAACCTAACCTAACCTAACCTAACCTAACCTAACCTAACCTAACCTAACCTAACCTAACCTAACCTAACCTAACCTAACCTAACCTAACCTAACCTAACCTAACCTAACCTAACCTAACCTAACCTAACCTAACCTAACCTAACCTAACCTAACCTAACCTAACCTAACCTAACCTAACCTAACCTAACCTAACCTAACCTAACCTAACCTAACCTAACCTAACCTAACCTAACCTAACCTAACCTAACCTAACCTAACCTAACCTAACCTAACCTAACCTAACCTAACCTAACCTAACCTAACCTAACCTAACCTAACCTAACCTAACCTAACCTAACCTAACCTAACCTAACCTAACCTAACCTAACCTAACCTAACCTAACCTAACCTAACCTAACCTAACCTAACCTAACCTAACCTAACCTAACCTAACCTAACCTAACCTAACCTAACCTAACCTAACCTAACCTAACCTAACCTAACCTAACCTAACCTAACCTAACCTAACCTAACCTAACCTAACCTAACCTAACCTAACCTAACCTAACCTAACCTAACCTAACCTAACCTAACCTAACCTAACCTAACCTAACCTAACCTAACCTAACCTAACCTAACCTAACCTAACCTAACCTAACCTAACCTAACCTAACCTAACCTAACCTAACCTAACCTAACCTAACCTAACCTAACCTAACCTAACCTAACCTAACCTAACCTAACCTAACCTAACCTAACCTAACCTAACCTAACCTAACCTAACCTAACCTAACCTAACCTAACCTAACCTAACCTAACCTAACCTAACCTAACCTAACCTAACCTAACCTAACCTAACCTAACCTAACCTAACCTAACCTAACCTAACCTAACCTAACCTAACCTAACCTAACCTAACCTAACCTAACCTAACCTAACCTAACCTAACCTAACCTAACCTAACCTAACCTAACCTAACCTAACCTAACCTAACCTAACCTAACCTAACCTAACCTAACCTAACCTAACCTAACCTAACCTAACCTAACCTAACCTAACCTAACCTAACCTAACCTAACCTAACCTAACCTAACCTAACCTAACCTAACCTAACCTAACCTAACCTAACCTAACCTAACCTAACCTAACCTAACCTAACCTAACCTAACCTAACCTAACCTAACCTAACCTAACCTAACCTAACCTAACCTAACCTAACCTAACCTAACCTAACCTAACCTAACCTAACCTAACCTAACCTAACCTAACCTAACCTAACCTAACCTAACCTAACCTAACCTAACCTAACCTAACCTAACCTAACCTAACCTAACCTAACCTAACCTAACCTAACCTAACCTAACCTAACCTAACCTAACCTAACCTAACCTAACCTAACCTAACCTAACCTAACCTAACCTAACCTAACCTAACCTAACCTAACCTAACCTAACCTAACCTAACCTAACCTAACCTAACCTAACCTAACCTAACCTAACCTAACCTAACCTAACCTAACCTAACCTAACCTAACCTAACCTAACCTAACCTAACCTAACCTAACCTAACCTAACCTAACCTAACCTAACCTAACCTAACCTAACCTAACCTAACCTAACCTAACCTAACCTAACCTAACCTAACCTAACCTAACCTAACCTAACCTAACCTAACCTAACCTAACCTAACCTAACCTAACCTAACCTAACCTAACCTAACCTAACCTAACCTAACCTAACCTAACCTAACCTAACCTAACCTAACCTAACCTAACCTAACCTAACCTAACCTAACCTAACCTAACCTAACCTAACCTAACCTAACCTAACCTAACCTAACCTAACCTAACCTAACCTAACCTAACCTAACCTAACCTAACCTAACCTAACCTAACCTAACCTAACCTAACCTAACCTAACCTAACCTAACCTAACCTAACCTAACCTAACCTAACCTAACCTAACCTAACCTAACCTAACCTAACCTAACCTAACCTAACCTAACCTAACCTAACCTAACCTAACCTAACCTAACCTAACCTAACCTAACCTAACCTAACCTAACCTAACCTAACCTAACCTAACCTAACCTAACCTAACCTAACCTAACCTAACCTAACCTAACCTAACCTAACCTAACCTAACCTAACCTAACCTAACCTAACCTAACCTAACCTAACCTAACCTAACCTAACCTAACCTAACCTAACCTAACCTAACCTAACCTAACCTAACCTAACCTAACCTAACCTAACCTAACCTAACCTAACCTAACCTAACCTAACCTAACCTAACCTAACCTAACCTAACCTAACCTAACCTAACCTAACCTAACCTAACCTAACCTAACCTAACCTAACCTAACCTAACCTAACCTAACCTAACCTAACCTAACCTAACCTAACCTAACCTAACCTAACCTAACCTAACCTAACCTAACCTAACCTAACCTAACCTAACCTAACCTAACCTAACCTAACCTAACCTAACCTAACCTAACCTAACCTAACCTAACCTAACCTAACCTAACCTAACCTAACCTAACCTAACCTAACCTAACCTAACCTAACCTAACCTAACCTAACCTAACCTAACCTAACCTAACCTAACCTAACCTAACCTAACCTAACCTAACCTAACCTAACCTAACCTAACCTAACCTAACCTAACCTAACCTAACCTAACCTAACCTAACCTAACCTAACCTAACCTAACCTAACCTAACCTAACCTAACCTAACCTAACCTAACCTAACCTAACCTAACCTAACCTAACCTAACCTAACCTAACCTAACCTAACCTAACCTAACCTAACCTAACCTAACCTAACCTAACCTAACCTAACCTAACCTAACCTAACCTAACCTAACCTAACCTAACCTAACCTAACCTAACCTAACCTAACCTAACCTAACCTAACCTAACCTAACCTAACCTAACCTAACCTAACCTAACCTAACCTAACCTAACCTAACCTAACCTAACCTAACCTAACCTAACCTAACCTAACCTAACCTAACCTAACCTAACCTAACCTAACCTAACCTAACCTAACCTAACCTAACCTAACCTAACCTAACCTAACCTAACCTAACCTAACCTAACCTAACCTAACCTAACCTAACCTAACCTAACCTAACCTAACCTAACCTAACCTAACCTAACCTAACCTAACCTAACCTAACCTAACCTAACCTAACCTAACCTAACCTAACCTAACCTAACCTAACCTAACCTAACCTAACCTAACCTAACCTAACCTAACCTAACCTAACCTAACCTAACCTAACCTAACCTAACCTAACCTAACCTAACCTAACCTAACCTAACCTAACCTAACCTAACCTAACCTAACCTAACCTAACCTAACCTAACCTAACCTAACCTAACCTAACCTAACCTAACCTAACCTAACCTAACCTAACCTAACCTAACCTAACCTAACCTAACCTAACCTAACCTAACCTAACCTAACCTAACCTAACCTAACCTAACCTAACCTAACCTAACCTAACCTAACCTAACCTAACCTAACCTAACCTAACCTAACCTAACCTAACCTAACCTAACCTAACCTAACCTAACCTAACCTAACCTAACCTAACCTAACCTAACCTAACCTAACCTAACCTAACCTAACCTAACCTAACCTAACCTAACCTAACCTAACCTAACCTAACCTAACCTAACCTAACCTAACCTAACCTAACCTAACCTAACCTAACCTAACCTAACCTAACCTAACCTAACCTAACCTAACCTAACCTAACCTAACCTAACCTAACCTAACCTAACCTAACCTAACCTAACCTAACCTAACCTAACCTAACCTAACCTAACCTAACCTAACCTAACCTAACCTAACCTAACCTAACCTAACCTAACCTAACCTAACCTAACCTAACCTAACCTAACCTAACCTAACCTAACCTAACCTAACCTAACCTAACCTAACCTAACCTAACCTAACCTAACCTAACCTAACCTAACCTAACCTAACCTAACCTAACCTAACCTAACCTAACCTAACCTAACCTAACCTAACCTAACCTAACCTAACCTAACCTAACCTAACCTAACCTAACCTAACCTAACCTAACCTAACCTAACCTAACCTAACCTAACCTAACCTAACCTAACCTAACCTAACCTAACCTAACCTAACCTAACCTAACCTAACCTAACCTAACCTAACCTAACCTAACCTAACCTAACCTAACCTAACCTAACCTAACCTAACCTAACCTAACCTAACCTAACCTAACCTAACCTAACCTAACCTAACCTAACCTAACCTAACCTAACCTAACCTAACCTAACCTAACCTAACCTAACCTAACCTAACCTAACCTAACCTAACCTAACCTAACCTAACCTAACCTAACCTAACCTAACCTAACCTAACCTAACCTAACCTAACCTAACCTAACCTAACCTAACCTAACCTAACCTAACCTAACCTAACCTAACCTAACCTAACCTAACCTAACCTAACCTAACCTAACCTAACCTAACCTAACCTAACCTAACCTAACCTAACCTAACCTAACCTAACCTAACCTAACCTAACCTAACCTAACCTAACCTAACCTAACCTAACCTAACCTAACCTAACCTAACCTAACCTAACCTAACCTAACCTAACCTAACCTAACCTAACCTAACCTAACCTAACCTAACCTAACCTAACCTAACCTAACCTAACCTAACCTAACCTAACCTAACCTAACCTAACCTAACCTAACCTAACCTAACCTAACCTAACCTAACCTAACCTAACCTAACCTAACCTAACCTAACCTAACCTAACCTAACCTAACCTAACCTAACCTAACCTAACCTAACCTAACCTAACCTAACCTAACCTAACCTAACCTAACCTAACCTAACCTAACCTAACCTAACCTAACCTAACCTAACCTAACCTAACCTAACCTAACCTAACCTAACCTAACCTAACCTAACCTAACCTAACCTAACCTAACCTAACCTAACCTAACCTAACCTAACCTAACCTAACCTAACCTAACCTAACCTAACCTAACCTAACCTAACCTAACCTAACCTAACCTAACCTAACCTAACCTAACCTAACCTAACCTAACCTAACCTAACCTAACCTAACCTAACCTAACCTAACCTAACCTAACCTAACCTAACCTAACCTAACCTAACCTAACCTAACCTAACCTAACCTAACCTAACCTAACCTAACCTAACCTAACCTAACCTAACCTAACCTAACCTAACCTAACCTAACCTAACCTAACCTAACCTAACCTAACCTAACCTAACCTAACCTAACCTAACCTAACCTAACCTAACCTAACCTAACCTAACCTAACCTAACCTAACCTAACCTAACCTAACCTAACCTAACCTAACCTAACCTAACCTAACCTAACCTAACCTAACCTAACCTAACCTAACCTAACCTAACCTAACCTAACCTAACCTAACCTAACCTAACCTAACCTAACCTAACCTAACCTAACCTAACCTAACCTAACCTAACCTAACCTAACCTAACCTAACCTAACCTAACCTAACCTAACCTAACCTAACCTAACCTAACCTAACCTAACCTAACCTAACCTAACCTAACCTAACCTAACCTAACCTAACCTAACCTAACCTAACCTAACCTAACCTAACCTAACCTAACCTAACCTAACCTAACCTAACCTAACCTAACCTAACCTAACCTAACCTAACCTAACCTAACCTAACCTAACCTAACCTAACCTAACCTAACCTAACCTAACCTAACCTAACCTAACCTAACCTAACCTAACCTAACCTAACCTAACCTAACCTAACCTAACCTAACCTAACCTAACCTAACCTAACCTAACCTAACCTAACCTAACCTAACCTAACCTAACCTAACCTAACCTAACCTAACCTAACCTAACCTAACCTAACCTAACCTAACCTAACCTAACCTAACCTAACCTAACCTAACCTAACCTAACCTAACCTAACCTAACCTAACCTAACCTAACCTAACCTAACCTAACCTAACCTAACCTAACCTAACCTAACCTAACCTAACCTAACCTAACCTAACCTAACCTAACCTAACCTAACCTAACCTAACCTAACCTAACCTAACCTAACCTAACCTAACCTAACCTAACCTAACCTAACCTAACCTAACCTAACCTAACCTAACCTAACCTAACCTAACCTAACCTAACCTAACCTAACCTAACCTAACCTAACCTAACCTAACCTAACCTAACCTAACCTAACCTAACCTAACCTAACCTAACCTAACCTAACCTAACCTAACCTAACCTAACCTAACCTAACCTAACCTAACCTAACCTAACCTAACCTAACCTAACCTAACCTAACCTAACCTAACCTAACCTAACCTAACCTAACCTAACCTAACCTAACCTAACCTAACCTAACCTAACCTAACCTAACCTAACCTAACCTAACCTAACCTAACCTAACCTAACCTAACCTAACCTAACCTAACCTAACCTAACCTAACCTAACCTAACCTAACCTAACCTAACCTAACCTAACCTAACCTAACCTAACCTAACCTAACCTAACCTAACCTAACCTAACCTAACCTAACCTAACCTAACCTAACCTAACCTAACCTAACCTAACCTAACCTAACCTAACCTAACCTAACCTAACCTAACCTAACCTAACCTAACCTAACCTAACCTAACCTAACCTAACCTAACCTAACCTAACCTAACCTAACCTAACCTAACCTAACCTAACCTAACCTAACCTAACCTAACCTAACCTAACCTAACCTAACCTAACCTAACCTAACCTAACCTAACCTAACCTAACCTAACCTAACCTAACCTAACCTAACCTAACCTAACCTAACCTAACCTAACCTAACCTAACCTAACCTAACCTAACCTAACCTAACCTAACCTAACCTAACCTAACCTAACCTAACCTAACCTAACCTAACCTAACCTAACCTAACCTAACCTAACCTAACCTAACCTAACCTAACCTAACCTAACCTAACCTAACCTAACCTAACCTAACCTAACCTAACCTAACCTAACCTAACCTAACCTAACCTAACCTAACCTAACCTAACCTAACCTAACCTAACCTAACCTAACCTAACCTAACCTAACCTAACCTAACCTAACCTAACCTAACCTAACCTAACCTAACCTAACCTAACCTAACCTAACCTAACCTAACCTAACCTAACCTAACCTAACCTAACCTAACCTAACCTAACCTAACCTAACCTAACCTAACCTAACCTAACCTAACCTAACCTAACCTAACCTAACCTAACCTAACCTAACCTAACCTAACCTAACCTAACCTAACCTAACCTAACCTAACCTAACCTAACCTAACCTAACCTAACCTAACCTAACCTAACCTAACCTAACCTAACCTAACCTAACCTAACCTAACCTAACCTAACCTAACCTAACCTAACCTAACCTAACCTAACCTAACCTAACCTAACCTAACCTAACCTAACCTAACCTAACCTAACCTAACCTAACCTAACCTAACCTAACCTAACCTAACCTAACCTAACCTAACCTAACCTAACCTAACCTAATCTAACCTATCTAACTATCTATCTATCTATCTATCTATCTATCTATCTATCTATCTATCTATCTATCTATCTATCTATCTATCTATCTATCTATCTATCTATCTATCTATCTATCTATCTATCTATCTATCTATCTATCTATCTATCTATCTATCTATCTATCTATCTATCTATCTATCTATCTATCTATCTATCTATCTATCTATCTATCTATCTATCTATCTATCTATCTATCTATCTATCTATCTATCTATCTATCTATCTATCTATCTATCTATCTATCTATCTATCTATCTATCTATCTATCTATCTATCTATCTATCTATCTATCTATCTATCTATCTATCTATCTATCTATCTATCTATCTATCTATCTATCTATCTATCTATCTATCTATCTATCTATCTATCTATCTATCTATCTATCTATCTATCTATCTATCTATCTATCTATCTATCTATCTATCTATCTATCTATCTATCTATCTATCTATCTATCTATCTATCTATCTATCTATCTATCTATCTATCTATCTATCTATCTATCTATCTATCTATCTATCTATCTATCTATCTATCTATCTATCTATCTATCTATCTATCTATCTATCTATCTATCTATCTATCTATCTATCTATCTATCTATCTATCTATCTATCTATCTATCTATCTATCTATCTATCTATCTATCTATCTATCTATCTATCTATCTATCTATCTATCTATCTATCTATCTATCTATCTATCTATCTATCTATCTATCTATCTATCTATCTATCTATCTATCTATCTATCTATCTATCTATCTATCTATCTATCTATCTATCTATCTATCTATCTATCTATCTATCTATCTATCTATCTATCTATCTATCTATCTATCTATCTATCTATCTATCTATCTATCTATCTATCTATCTATCTATCTATCTATCTATCTATCTATCTATCTATCTATCTATCTATCTATCTATCTATCTATCTATCTATCTATCTATCTATCTATCTATCTATCTATCTATCTATCTATCTATCTATCTATCTATCTATCTATCTATCTATCTATCTATCTATCTATCTATCTATCTATCTATCTATCTATCTATCTATCTATCTATCTATCTATCTATCTATCTATCTATCTATCTATCTATCTATCTATCTATCTATCTATCTATCTATCTATCTATCTATCTATCTATCTATCTATCTATCTATCTATCTATCTATCTATCTATCTATCTATCTATCTATCTATCTATCTATCTATCTATCTATCTATCTATCTATCTATCTATCTATCTATCTATCTATCTATCTATCTATCTATCTATCTATCTATCTATCTATCTATCTATCTATCTATCTATCTATCTATCTATCTATCTATCTATCTATCTATCTATCTATCTATCTATCTATCTATCTATCTATCTATCTATCTATCTATCTATCTATCTATCTATCTATCTATCTATCTATCTATCTATCTATCTATCTATCTATCTATCTATCTATCTATCTATCTATCTATCTATCTATCTATCTATCTATCTATCTATCTATCTATCTATCTATCTATCTATCTATCTATCTATCTATCTATCTATCTATCTATCTATCTATCTATCTATCTATCTATCTATCTATCTATCTATCTATCTATCTATCTATCTATCTATCTATCTATCTATCTATCTATCTATCTATCTATCTATCTATCTATCTATCTATCTATCTATCTATCTATCTATCTATCTATCTATCTATCTATCTATCTATCTATCTATCTATCTATCTATCTATCTATCTATCTATCTATCTATCTATCTATCTATCTATCTATCTATCTATCTATCTATCTATCTATCTATCTATCTATCTATCTATCTATCTATCTATCTATCTATCTATCTATCTATCTATCTATCTATCTATCTATCTATCTATCTATCTATCTATCTATCTATCTATCTATCTATCTATCTATCTATCTATCTATCTATCTATCTATCTATCTATCTATCTATCTATCTATCTATCTATCTATCTATCTATCTATCTATCTATCTATCTATCTATCTATCTATCTATCTATCTATCTATCTATCTATCTATCTATCTATCTATCTATCTATCTATCTATCTATCTATCTATCTATCTATCTATCTATCTATCTATCTATCTATCTATCTATCTATCTATCTATCTATCTATCTATCTATCTATCTATCTATCTATCTATCTATCTATCTATCTATCTATCTATCTATCTATCTATCTATCTATCTATCTATCTATCTATCTATCTATCTATCTATCTATCTATCTATCTATCTATCTATCTATCTATCTATCTATCTATCTATCTATCTATCTATCTATCTATCTATCTATCTATCTATCTATCTATCTATCTATCTATCTATCTATCTATCTATCTATCTATCTATCTATCTATCTATCTATCTATCTATCTATCTATCTATCTATCTATCTATCTATCTATCTATCTATCTATCTATCTATCTATCTATCTATCTATCTATCTATCTATCTATCTATCTATCTATCTATCTATCTATCTATCTATCTATCTATCTATCTATCTATCTATCTATCTATCTATCTATCTATCTATCTATCTATCTATCTATCTATCTATCTATCTATCTATCTATCTATCTATCTATCTATCTATCTATCTATCTATCTATCTATCTATCTATCTATCTATCTATCTATCTATCTATCTATCTATCTATCTATCTATCTATCTATCTATCTATCTATCTATCTATCTATCTATCTATCTATCTATCTATCTATCTATCTATCTATCTATCTATCTATCTATCTATCTATCTATCTATCTATCTATCTATCTATCTATCTATCTATCTATCTATCTATCTATCTATCTATCTATCTATCTATCTATCTATCTATCTATCTATCTATCTATCTATCTATCTATCTATCTATCTATCTATCTATCTATCTATCTATCTATCTATCTATCTATCTATCTATCTATCTATGAACCCTTCTTGTAGTTCTTGTTGTTAGCAGCTCGCAGCAACCGTCGCATTGACGTCACGACGGTTGCGAGTGTGCCCGCCCTTGCCCTTGAAGATTCGTACCCACGTACTTAAACAGTTCGTAATAGTGTAATAGATTCCAACTGTGTGGTGTTTTACAATTTCCACCAAACTAACCGTCTTTAAGTGTCCTTCCCTACGGAAAACGATTAATTCTTAAAGTGAACCAAAAAAAAAAAAAAAAAAAAAACGTGACGTGTCCGATCAAATAAAGCAACATAATCATTAGAAAAGGTAAGTTTTACATAATTTAAAATCAAACAAATAGGTAGGTAGACGTAAATGGATGCACAATCCACTGTTACTGAGTAGGTTAATTTCAGCGGGTGCGGCAAGTGTAAGGCGCTTTGTAGTTTACCGGCTGCCGCCGCGCGCCTCATTCATCGAATAATGCATAGCTATAGCTCATGAGGGTTGCTACTATACAGACTCTTACGACGACGGAGTTCTGATAGGTCAGGGTTTCTACTGTGCTTTGATTAAAAGACAACAGCGTTGCTATAGAGACGTATAATCAGAAATAACAGAGAGGTTTTATCGTAGTATGGTCTTTGACATAGTCAATTGATGATATGATACAATGGTGCGATGTAAATGACGTGTGGCGACATCTCTCGGACAAAACAAGTAAACATAAGACTATGAGCGTGAACAGCTACTATTTTGAAATAAATTGCATAAGTTAATTTTAGTATGAAATTAAAAACATACGATCTCCGAGTCGGGACGTCGGCTGTGTAACAATCACAGGTGATACTTTGTATTGCCTAAATATCAGGACTCCCTTTCCGATAAACCTTGTATACGTCTACTATTTTGGATACGTTTGCAGAGAAAATATGTTTGGTTTACATGTGAGGAGTGTTTGTAGAAATTATGCACAATTATCGGGTGCAATAAAGCCCTTTCGTTCGATATCAAACACGGCATAATATAACATTTTTTTTAGTTTTACTTAATGTCCTCTAGAGGGCGCCACATTCAATATTATGTCACGTCACAAGGCCTAATAACCAGCGGACGATCGAGACGCTTCCAACGATACCTCATTTGTCAAATTATGATAAGTCACTTGGAAGTTATGAGGACCTATGTAAGTGTTGGTTATGAGCTTGTTATGAGGGAACACATGAACATACATACCCGTCTAACACATAACCCTCCATTTTGCTTCGCCCTAGTCGGGTAAAAATTGGCAAAACCTAGTTGTACATACTTAATATGTGCTGTGGTTTAATGATGCAGCTTACTGCATGGTCGTGTAAAGAAGACATCGGAGTTTTTGGCGGGAATCAGGCGGAGCGGTTGAGATTATTTCCAGTCTCGTAAACTGTGCTACAGTGATCTTTAATGTGTATGTTTGGTGTCGTTATGTGTAGTAAAGTTTCATTTAGTGACTGATTTATAGGAACATTGGAAATAATGCCATAATACGACTTGGGTTAAGTGATTTATCATTTTCGTTAATTGGTTATCTCTGACCTAAAGGCGTGTTACGATCTGCCACTGCTGTGGATTGTCTCCAGAAACTCCATTAAGCATTAGAATGCATGACACTAGGCATTTTAATGCGGCAAACACGAGAAATTTTGAAGCTTGAAAATTCTCTGACATTCCTGAAGGGATTTAAGAAGAAGACATCGGGTACTGTTTTATGTATTTTTATTATTTTTAATGCTTGCGATTTTATACTAATCAAAAGCTGATCTAGTAAACACGAGTGGCGAGTCTGTTTGTCGGTAAGTAGGTAGGTATTGCAGGTGTCGCTAGCCGTGGTCGGCGGGTGGAGTCTCCCCGAGGCCGCTGTCGGCGTCCGTCGGCTCGGGGCTGGGCGGGTCCGGGCCGGGCTCGGCGCGCGGCTGCAGCGCCGGCCGCAGCGCGCCGGGGTGCGCAGCCAGGAAGCGCTGCAGCGTAGCCGCGTCGCAGCGCCGCGTCGCCGCGCGCTGCCAGCACGCCAGCGCCACGCCACGCCTGCCAACCACACGCGCGTCACCCCGGGCCCGCGCCTGCCGACCACACGCGCGTCACCCCGGGCCCGCGCCTGCCGACCACACGCGCGTCACCCCGGGCCCGCGCCTGCCGACCACACGCACGACACCCCGGGCCCGCGGCGACGCGACGCGCCGGGCACACTCACGTCAGCGGCGAGGCGTCGTGGGGCAGCTCCGGGCGGCCGCCGTCCAGCACGTGGTGCAGCACGCGCAGCGGCGACCAGCTGCCGAAGGGCCGCGCGCCGAGCGTCACCAGCTCGAACACGAGCACGCCCAGCGCCCACACGTCCGAGGCGGCCGAGAACACGCCGCGCGCCAGGCTCTCGGGCGCCATCCACAGCACGGGGAACAGCGCGCGGCGCCGGCACGCGTACTCCGCCGGCCCGGCCGCCGCCGCCGTCGTCTCGCGCGCCATCGCGAAGTCGCCCAGCTTCAGTCGGCGCCGCGCGTCCACCAGGCAGTTGGCGGCGCGCACGTCGCGGTGCACCCATCCGCGGTGCGCGAGGAACCTGCGCGCCGCACTCACGGTCACTGCCGGCTCGCCGAGCGGCGAAGAGCGGCGGCCGCACCGAGTCACTCACCCGAGAGCCGAGGCCGCCTCGCGCGCGAACCTCGTGAGGGCTTCGGCCGACACGTGCGCCGCCTCGGTATCATCGGCCCCGCCGCCCCCGCGCGCCTGCTCGGCCAGGTGACGCCGCGCGCGCAGGTAGTGCAGCAGGTCGCCGAAGAAGGCGTGCTCCATGAGCAGCAGCGGCGGGCCGTCGGCGGCGCACACGCCGAGCAGGCGCACCACGTGCTCGTGCTGCAGCGAGGCCAGCGCGCACGCCTCGCGCAGCAGCTCGCGCTCCTCGGCCGGCGCGGCGTCCGGCCGCAGCGCCTTGGCGGCCGCGGCGCGCGGCGCGGGCCCGGGCGCGTGCAGCAGCGCCAGGCGCACGCGGCCGGGGCGGCCCGCGCCCAGCTCCTCGCGCAGCTGAAGCGCGCCGCGCGGCACCAGGTGCGCGGCCAGCGCGGGCGCGGCGACCGAGTGCCGCGCCAGCACGCAGCGCAGCACGCGCCGGTCGCGCCGCGCCAGCCAGCGCCGCAGCGCCACGACCGCCCCGGCCAGCGTCGGCGGCGCCAGCGCGACCAGCACGGCGGCGGCCGCCAGCCACGCGGTGAGGCAGTGGGGCTGGAAGGGGTCCCCGGCGGGCACGGCGCAGCGCGCGGCGCCGTCGGTCGGCGCCGGGCTCAGCGGGCAGGTGCCGACGGCGCCGCCGTCCAGGAACGCGCCGTCGCGCACGAGCCACGCGTGCAGCCGGCGCGTGGTGCTGCCCGAGGCTTCCTCCACGAACACTACGGGCTCGGCGAGTGCGGACTTCACGTATCTTAATACACCTCCGTTGAACCCGACTATTGACGAGTTTGCCAGAGTATTATTAAACGCCCTGAAAACAGTTTTGGTTTACTTTGTGCTTATTGTCTTGTTTTTTTCAAATAATCAACTGTCGTATCGGTTAAATCAGCAACAAATATATTGTTTTGGAGACTTGATGCAACATCGTTGGGAGAAGGGAAAAAAGTATACTGAATCAAAGGAAATGAAAAGGTTGCGGAGAATATGTGTGGCCCTTGTCTCCTATTTTCCGCAAGTTTGTTGTTTTTGTTTAGATGATAGGAATATAGCAAGTATTGGCGTACCCGATGACCGCGTAGGCGTGAAGATCATACGTGTAGAGCGGGTAGCGGGCCAGGAGCGCCCGGTAGCCCAGCACCAGCGTCAGCAGCGCGTCGGCCAACGGCGCGGCGCGCGCCGGCCGGGCGCCGGCGGCCCACAGGCGGCGCGCCCGCCACGCCGCGCGCGCCCCCACCGCGCCGTCCGCCGCGCCGTCCGCGCCGTCCGCGCAGCCCCACAGCGACACCCCGTACACCCGCATGGGGGCCGGCGCGCCCGCACACCGCCACTCGCGCACGATCCACACGAAGCCGTGCGCGGCCGTCATACTCATATTGTGCGCCTCGGCGACAATAGCGGCGGCCGTCTCGGGGCCCGCGTTCACCAGGAAGATGCGGGCCTCCGCCGCCCGCAGCTCCCGCAGCGCGGCGCGGGTCGCGGGCCGCGCCCGCAGCGCCAGGCCGGGCTGACCCGCCAGCTCGGCGAGCAGCGAGCGCGCGGCGCGCGAGTCCTCCGACAGCACCGCCAGCCGCGCCCAGCCGCAGCTGACCAGGAGGCGCGCCAGGCCCGCCGCCAGCGGCGCCGGGCCCCCCGCCGCGGCCCACAGCGACCCCGCGCCGCGCTCGGCCGCGCCGTACTTCACCAGCGGCAGGCCCAGCCGGCCCGCCGTCTCCGCCGCGCCCAGCACCGCCGCGCCGCGCGCCACCACGCCCAGCAACTTGTACCAGTTCGCGTTGCTGGCCCACTGCTCAATCAAGATTCGCACTTCATTCTCGTCCGTGCAGTTTATGTAATAGTCGTAGTAATGGATCTTCCATCCCCTAGTCTCCCGCTCGATTTCCTCGCCGACTATATGGACGAGCTTGGAGTACGCTTCGTTGTCGGGGTCGCCGCTGCAGTAGCAGACCACCACGTATAGAGTCCTCTCGTCCGGGGGGATCCAAGATTTAAAGGTCGCCGTGTGATCTCGATCGCTCGCCCAAAGGCACGCCGCCTCCTCGATCGTCCGAGTCGACTCCGCCAGCTCTAGTACCCGGCGCAGGTGGGCGGGAGCGGGCGCGAGCCGGGCAGCGGCGCGCGCGGCGAGCGGGGCCAGCAACGTGATGGAGTTGTGCAGCACGCGCAGCGCCGCGCCCGCGCCGCTAGGGGTCGCGCACGCGCCGGGCCCGCCGCACGCCGGCGCGCGCGACACCTCGCCGTGGTCTTCCCACATGTCATAGTCGAGGAATAGAAACGACGAGTTGGCCTGGCCCAGGAGGTGCAGCAGCTGCGCCCGCTTTATTCTTTGCACCTGCACATCGGCACACGATCGGAACCTCTCGACGGGGGGGTCGTCGATATCTGTGGGGACGTACACGAGGTTCCTGCAAAGAGATAATCTTGTAATTATGAAGGATGCTCGGGCTGGTCGCATGCAGTACAGGAGGCACGCACTGGGGGGCGGGCGATCGCGCGGCGAGCAGGCGCGGGCGGGGCGCGGCGGGCGCGGCCAGCACGGCCAGCGCGGGCGCCAGCGGGCGGCGGGGCAGCGGGGCGCGCGCGGCACACGGCTCGCCCGCCCAGCCCGCAGACACCGCCAGCGGCACGCCCGCGCCGGCCGGGGCGCGCGCCAGCTCGCACAGCAGGCTGGGCCGGCGCGCCAGGCGCAGGCCTCGGTAGCCCAGCGCGGGGCCCAGCACGGCGGCCAGCAGCGCGGCGGCCGCGCGCGCCGGCGGCCCGCCGTGCCAGTGCAGCGCCAGCACCCGCTCCGCGCCCTTATCGCTCAGGTACAACGAGCCTGCACGGACACACACACCACTATAAGTACTGACACAACCACATCCTATCTACTAATTAATTAAAAGTGGTAATTTAGACCTTCATAATTCAATCAATTCAATTCAGTCTCAATTCAGCCCTAACAGATGCCATGGACAATAGTCTCCAAACGGACGTAGTGTACACTGATTACAGCAAAGCTTTCGACAGAATTCAGCATTCCCTTCTTATTATGAAGCTGCAGAGTATTGGTATATGTGGAGACCTGCTCAGGTGGTTCACATCTTATATTAGCAATCGTTCTCAAGCTGTTGTCATAAATAACTACATATCCAGCTGGGTTCCGATCCCTAGTGGTGTACCTCAGGGATCCTTGTTGGGTCCTTTTCTTTTTGTCATATTTGTGAACGACATCGATAGTTGTTTCCATCACTCCCATGTTCTGAGCTTTGCTGACGACATGAAGATATTCTCCACAGTAGCCACCCAAGCAGATGCCTTGGCGCTGCAGGCCGATCTTTGCCGTCTTGAGCATAATTGTGAATGTAACCATCTTGAGCTCAACCCATCCAAGTGTAGTGTCGTAACATTCACTCGTAAGCGAAACGTTGTGCTTCACAATTACATCCTCAAGGGCACCAACCTGCGACGAGACTCTGTCATTCGCGATCTCGGAGTACACCACGATGTGAAGCTGATGTTCGACACTCACATTGATAACATCATTACCAAAGCTTCCAAGGCCCTCGGCTTTCTGATGCGCAGTACAAAAGATTTTAAAAACATCGAAGCATTAAAAATCCTTTATTGTACCCTTGTCCGAAGTAATCTTGAGAACGCATCCCAGATCTGGAACCCCATGTACCTAAAATACATAGACCGTATTGAAAATATACAAAAGAAATTTATCAAATACCTATGCTTTCGCACGAACCAAACATTTAGTTCTGATAATTATGTCAAACTATGCAAGAAACATCATCTCCTTACATTGACGAAGCGCCGGGAGATAGCCGATCTCTGTTTACTCGCAAACATCGCACAAGATAATACCGACTGCCCGGAACTCCTATCTCAACTACAAATTAATTGCCCCAGCAAACCTTTGACACATAATAACCTTTTGGTACCCCCTCTCACTACATCTAATTACATGGGAAACACATATTTAACGCGTGCAAGCAACAAGTTTAATTCATTACTTAAGAACAACCCGAACGTTGATCTCTTTAATTGCATGCGGTTGCAGTGAGACGTGCCCTTAGCAACGAGTTTTTCAAATCATGACATTATTTATTTATTTATTGCAAATTTTAAGCTATTGCATAGCTTTTATCGCGGGCCTTGAGCGTGGGGACCGAATCCAGAAATTCCGTAACGAAAAAAACCTAACACCCCCCACTCCGCCATCTATCGATAAATACCAGAACTTTTAATGACTTTTTGAAATATTACGCTTGTCTCTTTAGTTCAGCAACCCGCCTTTAGGTGGCATTGGTTGTATTGGAAAACTACCGTAATCAGCTGTTTGTGAGAAAGTCTATAGTTAGGTATATAAAAAAATACTGCATTAATAAAATAAATAAATAATTATAATTGCATAAGTTGATAAAAAATGCTATGCAATAGCTTTACCGCGGCAGTCTCCGAGTGCCACACCTATTTTTGTTACAATTAGTTACATTCAGCGTGCACAGAGCGAATACATTATACTGTAGACAATATTATTATAACAACATAAGATGTAATGAAGGCGTGCCTATACAAGTGCTTCAGTGCAAACAGCTTAATGCTAACCTTTAATGTTACGTATAAGTGAGAAACTTTAATTGGCTTTATGTTAACAATCCATTACATATGTCATGTTAAGTTAGCTGTTGGTTTTCCAATAAACAAAAATAAAATAAAAATAAGTGCCTTATTAGGGCCTAAACTGAATAAATGATTTTTGATTTGATTTGATTTGATTTGATCGTCTTACGGTTGTTGGGGTTGTGAAGAGCGGCGAGGGCAGCGCACGCAGTAGCGGGCGCAGTCCCGGCCTGGACGCCCACGGCGGTCACTAGCAGCGCCAGCGCCGCGGCCGCCGCTCCCGGCAGCACCGGCATCCGCAGCCGCCCTGTATCTGCCCTGTGTCCGCCCTGTATCTGCCCTGTGTCCGCCCTGTATCTGCCCTGTACCCGCCCTGTATCCCGGACACGCGCTGCGGCCGGCACTTGCAGGCTCGTGCTCGTGAAGACCCGGCGTTCAGTCGTGAGTGGCCACGGCTACGACTTACGCAATATTATCATTTATTTAACAATTACAATATTTTTTAAAAGATCTGTATGTAATCAAGTGTGGTAAGTATGAGTTCCACACGTGTCCGAAGCCCGCACAGGATAATGGTGTAGTTATTATGAGAGACGAGGGGCGCGGGGAGCGCGGGGGGCGAGGCGGGGGCGGTCGCCTTATCGGAATACCTATAAATTCAACAATTTCAATATTAGTTTGTTGTTTAAAAAGTCATCTGATGTGCTTAGGGTCATTCAAAGGGTCATTCCTAAAAATATTCTTCAGAACAATAAATAAAGCTCGCCAACGCAAATATTCGTAATTTTTATTGACACACTAGCATTTGTCCTCGACTTGGTAAGCGTGCGTGGTAACCTCAGCATGTTATATTACTACCGGGAAAATGACGTCATTTATTTAAATCGGCTTTATTTACCACGTTATGAGAAGCAATCCATTAATGTTCTGTTAATTGTTGGTTGGTGTGTCTAAATAAATGAATATCCATCTGAGCCGTCATCAAATGGAAACCATTCTTGCTCAGCAAATTGACCAAGCACGTGTAGCTTGAAGACCTTAAATATATATATATATATATATATATGAGGTAAGTCTAAATTTGGGATTTCCCGTGAGTTTTCCCATTTAAAATTGGAGCCGCCCGACTGGGCACTGTACCTCCACCTTACAGAAGACCGCAGTGAAATAACACTACTTGATGTAGTGTTGTGTTTCTGCGGTAAGTAAGGTTGCCAGTGCTCCACGAGAATACGCTGGGCTAGTAGTAATGCTGCTAGCACAGTGTCTCCATATCAACAACAGGGTTGGCAGCTCGTTAGTGATATCCCTGGTATTTTAATTAATTCATTTATTTATTCAGATAACAATGATCCATTTTGTTAGTATACATAAATTTATTATTGACTATGTTAGTGCGATATATTATTATTGTTGCTTCCATTCTACCCGGCACCCTTTGTGATATGTCTGGCACAGCAATGCCGGATATAATGGCACTCCAGCCTGTTGGTGATCATTGCCAAGACGACGTTGGAACTGTGTGTGTGAACTTAGCAGATCATTGTCCAGCAGATCATGAATAAATTGGAGTTCTATTCGCATGTAAAATAGTTCTATAGTTCCTGATACTATTTAGAAATAGTTCTGGCGTTCTAACTTAAAAAAAACCAACTGACAAAATGATCTGCTAACTTCACTTTATGGATGCTGCTGAGCTCTATAGTTCCTGATAGTTTTTAAAAATAGTTCTGGCCTATATACCTTAAAAAAACAATTGAAAAACTGATCTGCCAACATCCCATAGCAGACAATTTTCGTCGTTTAAAATGTTTTCAATTATTACAACGGCTGAAACTGTTCTGTTATTCACAGATCTGTTTGAAAACTATGATCTAGACGTCGATTCGAGACCAGAACTCATCATAAAATGCCAGCAGATCATAGTTGAAAATTTGAAATATAGGAAAAAACTACCATTGAAAGCTAAAACTCTTTTGAACTGGATAGTTCCTTATCTGTACTATCATACAGAACTCAATTTGAGACCTAACTCATCTTAAAGTGCCAGCAGATTATAGGTGAACTTTAAAAATTAGGAAAAATCTTTGTTTTTTTTTCACTAAGGTGGCACACAAGCATACAGCCCACCTGATGATGGTAAGTAGTCACCGTAGCCTATAGCCGCTAGCAATACCAGGGGTATCACTTACGGGGTGCCAACCATGTTGTTGATGAGGACTCACTATGCTAGCAGCAATACTACTAGCCCAGCGTATCCGCGTGTAGCACTGGCAACCTTACTTACCGCAGAAACACAACACTACATCAAGTAGTGTTATTTCACTGCGGTCTTTTGTAAGGCGGCGGTACAGTCCTCAGTCGGGCGGCTCCAATTTAAATGGGATAACCCACTGGAAATCCCAAATCGCCCTACCTCTCTTTTTGAAAGCTCATGGTGTAATTAATCACAGAACAGTTTCAGCTTTTGTAATTATTGAAAACATTTGAAACGACGAAAATTGTCTGCTATGGGATGTTGGCAGATCAGTTTTTCTATTGTTTTTTTTTAGGTATATACGCCAGAACTATTTTCAAAAACTATCAGGAACTATAGAGCTCAGCAGCATCCATAAAGAACTTTTTTTTTTTTACGATCTGCTGCAAATGATCTGTTACGTGAAGTTAGAAGGTCATTTTGTCAGTTGGTTTTTTTTAAGTTAGAACGCCAGAACTATTTATAAAAAGTATCAGGAACTATAGAACTATTCTGCATGCGAATAGAACTCCAATTTATTCATGATCTGCTAAGTTCAATGAGATGTTGGAACTGGCCCGCACCCTGCGTACCTCTTACGCATAGTCGCGTGAAAGCAATCGGTCCGCGCCGCTGCGAACATGCCCGAGGCACTGCAGAATATATTGCTAGCGACTATAGGCTACGGCTACGGTGATTGCTTATGGACCAACGTCACGATAAATAGATAACTGAAGAAGTATTAGTATGTTATCTTATTGACTTTTTGGGCTTGAGCATGTCATGCTCACTAAACTGCCTTTGCTTGCGTCGGCGTTCGGAAGACGGGTCGCTCACTTCCCTCCATAATGGTTGAAGAGAGTGATGGCTGCATTCGCGTCTTACTTGTGAACAGGTGCTGCTTGTGGGGGCTGGTCATCTCAGGTCTATTGTCTAGTTTATATTGATACATTTATACTGTTATTTATTTCGCAATTTTTTGTAATGTAACCGTTGCAGTGGTGTCCCAGGGCTTATTTAAATAACTTAGTACATAATTTGTTTTTAATATTGTATAATTCATATTGTAAGCCAACTTAGCTATAGAATATTAAGTCTCATCCGATGAACTAATTATGTGAATTATCACATAGACAACTTTGCTTCTGCTTGAATAACCTTTTTATATATTTTGATATAATGTGCTTGAAAATGTCATGCTCACTATAATGCCTTTGCTTGCGGCGGCGTCCGGAAGACTGGTCGCTCACTTCCCTCCACAATGGTTAAAGAGGGCGATGGCTGCATTCGGGTCATATTTGTGAACAGGTGCTGCTTGTGGAGGCTGGTCATCAAGCCTTTTTTTATTAACTACTAGCTTACATCTTAATTTCAAGCGTTATATACTTGTCTATGTGTTAATATTATTTTTTAGTGTTATCAATTGTTTTTATATATTATTTTGAGCAATAGGTATCCATGGTTAGTATTTGAAATGTGATTCTTTTGGTTTTTAAAAGAGTAATTGCTGAGTTTCTTGCCGGATTCTTCTCAGCAAAACCGACCTTCCGAATCCGGTGGTGATTTGAAAGTGCTTGCCTGTAAAGTCTAGTCAAATAAAGAACTTTTTGAATTGAATTGAACTTACCTTCAGGTGACCCGTATGCTTGTGTGTCACCTTAGTATAAAAAAAGCCTAGGTATAGTAGTACCCTGTGTAAGTAGGTTATTGTAATCAAACCTAAACGAGTGCCGGTCTCACCGTCCCCACTCACTGGCAATATCTCTGCAGAGCAGGAGTAGACCGATGCTCTGTGTAAGGTGCTAAATGTCCGAGTGGAAGGAGACATGCAGCCAATCCTTCACTGTTCACTTCACAGCTCTGTCTAGTTCTAGAGTTTCCGCATTAATAGCCCTCGATACAAAGGCATGATTCAGCACGTGATATTCGTGATAAGCTTGCTTCTCGCTTGACTCTTTATACACCGAAGGTAAGTTAGTTTAGTTAATTACTCACACTATTCTTGTCGTAATTGAATGGTATATTTAAACTTTTCAAAAATACTTCCATCAGCATTTGCAGAGCACGTTATATATTTAATTAATGAGCAGAATAGCTTTAACTTCAATAAAGTCGGCTTAAGATAGCGCCAACCGGTGCACCCTGTATATTGATTCCAACAAACAAACAATAGTTTTAAGCATGCGTTATACTCATACCTAGTATTGACGTCACCACCAACTCCGTTCCAATGTGAGTAGGTAAATACGTTACCAACTCGTATAGAGTAGACTAGTTGTATCTTATATCATTATCAAGGTGTAGGAGTAGAACCATACTGCTATAAATAATTTAATATTTGTTTTTGATATTAATGAAAGAAACAGCAACAAATTAATAATTATAAAAAGTACAAAATATAATTCCAATAATAATTTACAATAATAATGTTTTCAGTTCTCAAACTATAGATATGTAATGTTCGGCAGACTAGGTTGTGTTGTGTCAGAGTCCACAGGGTGCGCTCCGCTAAGCGTTCACATCGCCTGACATAATGACCTCATTTGAAGTTGTCCTTCTGTTACCTCACCTACAAGTGTGTTCGAAACCTTCGGTGCGCGAGTCCGACTCGCACTTGGCCGGTTTTTTCAATATAAATCAATTTAATCATCAAATAATGTTTAAAATTTATTTTTAATAATTACAAATTGTAACATTTACACTCTTAAATTCTTTGCTTTCTCTTTATTAACTCGGCATTTGTTTTATTTACCTCCACGCTCAAAACGCTTCATAATCCATTCCCCCTTGTGTGGAGAGTGTGTAGTGTGTGGCCTAGTAGACCGGCCCACTTAGCACAGAGTATTATTGTTGCATAGACTGGCCTCATACATGAGGCCTGACATCTCAGAGCTCCCGGACCAACAGAGGACATTGTAATGAATCAATATCATCTGCTATTAAAGCGACACAAAAAGAAAGATAGGCCAGCTCCTCTGATGTAGGCTACCATAACCCGGCTCACTTACCACTTTTAAAGCGTCCAGCTGAAGGAATGGTCCACGGAAGGTGTCTGGGAGTGATGAGCGTTTATTAGCAACGTCTTTTTCAATCATTGTATGTATATAAAATTCACTCAAAAAAGTCTGGGATATGTTATACTAGTAATTTAGAATTTCGTAAGTGTCTTATTTGGCCTCAGTGTACACTTACATTACAGGAGTCGTCGTCCTGCGGGCCGATTCACTCGTTTTCGCACTCGGTAGGGGCGCGAGTCACACTCAGTGGACAACGTACAAAATATTGTAAATACATCACTTTGAATTGGTCAATTTTCGTTTGAACTACACTCGCAATAAGTTCAACATTGTGGCTCGGCGGGTCACCCTGCCGCCGGGCCGGGGTCGCGGGGCTGGGGGCGGGGCGGGGGGCGGGGCCGGGGGCGGGGCCGGGGGCGGGGGCGGGGCAGCGCGCGCTCCAGCTTGTCCCAGAAGGCGGGGTCGTCGGTGCGCAGGTAGGTGTGTTCCCGCATGTGGCGGCGCAGCTCGGGCAGCGGCGGGGAGGCGGGCGGGTCCTCGAGCAGCAGCAGCAGCAGCCGGCGCGCCGCCAGCGCCTCCCGCAGCTCGGCGCGCGCCCAGTGCGAGTGCACGAAGTGGCGCGACACCAGCGCCACGGTCCGCCGCGAGCCGCGCACCGAGGCCGCGATCTGCGCCGGGATCCACTCGCCGGGCGCCCAGTCGCGGTAGTGCACGCACACGCGCAGCCCGAGCCGCTCCAGCGCCGGCACCAGGCGCGAGCTCACGAAGTCCGCGTCGGCGTGCGCGAACGACACGAACACGTCGTACGGCCGCGCCTCCTCCTCCGCCTCCCCCGCCTCCCCCGCCCGCCGCGGCAGCAGCGCCGCCTTCAGCCGCCGCCGCAGCGCGCCGCGACTGGCGGCCAGCGCGCCCCCCGCCGCCAGCAGCAGCGCGCCCCCCGCCCCCAGCGCGCCCCACTTCCAGTACGCGCCCCCGCCCCCGCCCCCGCCCCCGCCCCCGCCGCACTCCGCCTCCACCGCCTCCAGCGCGCCTTTACCGGGGCACTGCAGAGCCGAGTAGTCCACCTGCCCGCACCCCAACCACAAGCGCACACATTAACATTAATTCATTTTGGAACTAATTAAAAATGTCGATGTACCCCCTATTTACTAATATTTTATTACTTTATATTTATATATGTACTCGCAACTTCGAATACTATTAATCGGTTTTAAAAAGGTACTATTAAATTAATAAAACTTATAGCCCCTTTTAATGAGCTATTTAAATGCATTTTTGGACTTTTCAATTTCATAATGGGTATAGAAGTCGTTCAAGAGCTAGACCAGAAGCAATCGATTTGATTGAAAGTTTGTTTGATCTCGCGCAAGCTCGCGCGGCGGCCGCGCTTTGAAACTAGAACCGGTGCAGCTTCAATGAAAAGCGAATGTCTCGTGGCGAGGCGCACCTGGGGGCGGTGCGAGCGCAGCGCGGCGAGCAGCGGCGCGGCGGCGCAGTCGCAGGCCAGCGGGTTGCCCGCCAGCCGCAGCGCCGCGCCGCCGCTCAGCAGCGCGCTCACGGCGGCCACGTCGAGCCGGGAGATCAGGTTATCCCGCAGGTCCAGCTCCTGGAAAGGCGCGCATTCGATACAATCCGCTCGCTGCGGGGGGCGGGAGGCGGCGGGGGGCGGGAGGCGGCGGGGGGCGGGAGGCGGCGGGGGGCGGGTCGTGTACCTGCAGCTGCGCGGGCGGCGCGGGCAGGGCGGGCGGCGCGGTGAGGTTGCGGGCGGCGCAGCGCGCGCGCAGCACGCGGCCGCGGGCCTCGTCGGGCCGCCAGGCGCAGGCGCACGGCGCGCAGGGCAGCGGGCACCACAGCTGCTCGGCGCGGCAGTGGGCGGCGTGGTCGGCGTGCAGGCGCGCGGGCCAGTAGGCGCGGCAGTCGCACGCCAGCCGCGGCCGCAGCAGCACGCGCGCGCCGGCCCGCAGCCGCCCGCTGCGCACGCCCAGGAACTGCTCGCGCGAGTACTCCAGCACCGACACCGGGTTGCCGAGCAGGTCCACCACGCTCGCCTCGTCCTCGCGCCGGAACACCACCTCCGAGAACTACACACACCACCGCCACACGTTACTGCATGCGAAGGCGACCCGACCCTATGGACTCAGTATCGATTCCGATCAAACACGTGTAACACATATAACTGATTAAACTAATAAATAACAAAAGTACATTTTACGTTAACCGCGCGTTTTTAAAATGTTAACATTATAATCATTAGTTATTCTTCTTCGTTTAGCAAATAAAATTAACAACACGTATATATAGATAGATAGAGAGATAGATACACCTTATTACACAAGAAGAGGATACAATATAATTATGAATGGAAACATTATAATATTATATTGTACAATTGGTGGTCTTATCGCATAGTAGCGATCTCTTCCAGTGCCAATTGTCATACTAATTTTTAGTTCAACTTTTCACCGCCGTAGCGCTGTTCATTTTTCAATACAAAAATAGTCGAAGGCGATACGAAAACATTGTCGAAAAAGTTCATGCTACCGGCACAGAGCACCTGACAACAACACAGACTGAATCATAAATGAGTACATTAATAATGACACACAGAAACCGATGTGAGCGTACCATGAGGTGCGTGATGTTATTGTAGGAGAGATCCAGTCGGCGCAGTTTGGTCAGCACGTCCCGCCAGTCGCGGCACACTTGCGTCAGCCCCACGCGCTGCAGCTCCAGCTCCTCCAGCGACGTCAGCCGGTGCAGCGGAGACAACCCTGAACACACCACACACGTCACACTCCCCGCCGAGCAGCGGAGACAACCCTGCACACACCACACACGTCACACTCCCCGCCGAGCAGCGGCGACAACCCTGCACCCCGCCCTCACCCGACACGGCGACGGCCGCGACGCCCCGGTCGCACAGGTCGCCCAGCGGGTTGTCGGCCAGCGCCAGCCAGCGCAGCGACGAGATGGACGCCACCTGCGCCGCCACCACCGCGTGCAGCTTGTTGTGCGACAGGTCCAGCACCTTCAGCCGCGAGACCCTCGTGAACAGCCCACTGCAACAACACATTAACACATTCCTAACACCGGGCTACACGAAGTAGACAGCTTCATACGGACCAGGGCCAATGCAACTTATTCGAAACGTGAAGGTGAGTAAACAATTATTATCAAAATCAATGTGGGTCGATTGAAGACGGTATTAAAGCACCGCGGCCGTATATTTATCGACCGCGCTCACCTCGGGAGCGACTCGAGCAGGTTGCCGGCCAGGTTGATCGTGAGGAGCTCGGGCGTCTCGTTGAACAGACTCGGCGGCACGCTCGCCAGCAGGCACGACGTCACGTTGAACTCCCGCAGCGCTGCCGCGCCCCCCAGCAGCGCGGCCGGCAGCGCCCGCAGCAGCGCGCGCGACACGCCCAGCCGGCGCAGGCGCGGGCACGCCGCCAGCCAGCGCGGGGGCAGCGCGCGCGCCGCCGCCAGCACCAGCTCCAGCGAGCGCAGCTCCGCGCACGCCCGCCACGCGCCCGGCGCCGCCTCGCCCCAGTGCCACAGCTGCAGGCGGCGCAGCAGCGGCGCGCGCGGCGCCGCGGCCTCCGGCGCGTCCAGCGTCAGCTCCACGAGGCGCGGCGCCGCGGCCGCGTCCAGCGCCACGGGCCGCGTGTCGCGCACGGCCAGCGCGGTCAGGTTGCGCAGCCGAGCCAGCGCCGGGGCCGCCAGCTCCGCCAGCCCGCAGCGCACCAGGTGCAGCGCCGAGAGCGCGGGCGGCAGGCGCGCCAGGCCCGCCTCGTCCAGCGGCACCAGCTCGAGGCGCAGGCTGCGCAGCGCGGCGGCGTCGCGCAGGAAGCCGGGCGCGGCCGCGGCGTCCTCCACGGAGAGTGCGGGCACGGCCAGCGCGGCGAAGGGCGCGGGCAGCAGCGGCGCGGCGGGCCGGTGCAGCGCGAGGGAGTCGAGCGGCTCCACGCCGAGCGCGGCCAGCGCGCGGCGGTAGGAGCGCGGCGGCGCGCAGGCGGCCAGGCGCACGCGCGCCACGCGCCGCACGCGCGGGAACCGCGGCAGGGCGTCGCTGTCGAGCGACACGTTGTCGCAGCGCGCACCAAAGTACCCGCCATCGGTGAAGTCCACGATAAACCGCCCGTCTGAGAACAAACGATACTTTATCAACACTTTATCAATGTTCAACTGACTATGCCATGAGAGGTATAAAGGAAAAACAGATGTTGTTTTGTTATATTCACGAGGGCTTCATTCGTATCAAAGTTGTCATTATGCATAACAAACATACCACCTGCAAAGATAAGAAACCTTAACCAGAGTCAAGCATTGGATGGAAGCCTATCCACACCATAGAGAATTCCGTACTCTAAAAAACCAACCAAGCTTTCCCATACACACTTGTAGGTAAGGTTAAAAGTAGGCGAACTACCAATGAGGTCATTATTCTTCAGTGACTTTCAACAGCAAGAGACAGACAGGACATATTTTGTAGTTAATTTGCATTAAAAAAAACTATATATTAATGGTTTTCAGATTATTTCCTTTACTCTTGCTGTAAGGTACTGCTTCCTGCCAAATTTCATGGTTCTAGGTCAACGGGAAGTACCCTATAGGTTTTGATTCCCTCGTGTAATCGTTAAATATTGAAAATATGCAATAATTTGCAACATTAACGGTCATATCTTTTCTTCATATTGACTTACAGGTTTGATTATTTTACAGACAGACAGATGGACAACAAAGTGATCCTATAAGGGTTCCTTTTTTCCCTTTTAAGGTATGGAACCCCCAAAATGTAACCTATGTTAGTAGATTTTTATAAGTACTTACTAGGACCTATTATTGAACTGAATAAACTATGTTTCTGATTGTGACTGAATTACATAAATATAGTGTGTGCTGCATTTATTTTATCTATTTACATTGATGCAATGATATTATCAGTAAAAAGTAGTAATAGTGTAGATTAGATGGGTTACTTATGCAATTGGCTCTCCAGCACATATGGAAGGATGGCACGTCAAGAGTTTAAGAGAAAATATATATGTTGATATGTGCCCTGCGGGCAATTTACAATTCTGTTGACACCAACACAACTTTGTCCAGGTACCAAATGTAAGGGAATTGTAATGGTTTTCAATTGTTTACTTGCAGTGTCTATAATGTATCTACACCTTCAACTTTTAATATCTTTACAAGTATTGTTTTAAATAAGATATATATAATCAGTGTAGCATGCATAATCATACTGGGCTCATTACTTTCATAGAAGCTATAGAAAGTTACTCAAGTGGTTTTATAAGTTACTTAAATTGACTTTAAATATGGAGACTAGGGGTTCACCTTCAACAAAGTAAACATATTCTCCGAGCGCCCCCGTCATGCGGCAACGAGTCCCTGCAAGGCATTCTGGGGCTTCTACTGCTGCCACCTCAGTGCTTGGAGTGACCCCCTCAGTTCTTGGGACAGTGTCCACCTCACTGCTTTGGAGAGTGACCCCCTCAGTGCTTTGGAGAGTGACCCCCTCCGTGATTGAGACAGTGACCCCCTCAATGCTTGGGAGAGTGACCCCCTCCGTGATTGAGACAGTGACCCCCTCAATGCTTGGGAGAGTGACCCCCGCAGTGCTCGAGACAGTGGGCGCCACGGGCAGCACCAGCGCCAGCAGCGCGATCGCCAGGAGCAGCCAGCGCGCCACCGCGCCCATTTCTCGTCTGACGACCACTCCACGACACGTCACCGCTACTCATAAACGCAACACTATTCTCGGGATTACCGATTACCGCAGGCTTCTTACAAACAAATTTTACTTAGGTATTCATTTACAACTAGGTATCATCTATATTTCAAAAATATTCATAAAAGTATCTAATACGTAAGTTACGTTTAATATGAGTTACAAACTTCACTAGCAAGTAAGTATCACACCAAACCTTCGCTACACTAAGCAGTAACCGCATATTAAAATAATCTATGTGCTAAATACGCAGTCACAACACAAGTAGGTACAAGTTTTAGATATAAGGAAAAACCAGCTGTAAATTGTATCTCAGTATCATAGGGTAGTTATGGTACCCAAATTAATTATACTACAAACAAGTTCGTTTTTACTCAGTATTTTTTTTTCCGCCAACTTTTTTATCTTTTCCATTTGTTTGAAAATTGAAATAGGTTACTTGTACGTAGTGTACTAATATTATCTACTCTGAGGTATACAAACAAAAAAACAAAACAAATCTTCGTAGAGGGAGTAAGGCAATAACATTTTCTGCTTTCCTCACACTCTACACGAGATGGCTATACGCGTACTTATGTGCATAACAAGGACACAGCTATACTTTTGACACACAGGTTATACTGGTCATAGATTCACTTGAATTGAATATCACTGGATAAAAGGTCAAATGACGCGGGTTCGACATAGTAGGAATTTGTAAAAAAAACTACACATTACATAACAAAATATGTCTTGCTCTTGACACGCTCTTGACTTGGCTGTCAAATCAATACAAAAATGTCAATATCACGTTGCGTCGCAGCCGTGTCGGTTCCGGTTTGCCTTTCATTACTGAGGTCACTGCGTTTGGCCTTTGGTGTGGCGGATACTGCAATACAAAAGCGACACTGTTCAGGGGGGCTTTTTACAACTAACCCCAAACTAGACAGCAACAAGATGTACATCGCTGAAGAAAGAGGTTCGGCGTACGCGCTAGATTACCGGGTATACTTCAGTGAGTTACATTTACATATTTAGTGTTTATATTTTCTTTCGAAGCCAATGTAGATTCAACTTCTATTATAATTAATTAATTGTAAAACTTAGCTGAGATATTTTCTGTCCGTGACAATTATTTTGTTGCGTGTCTTCTGATAACGACTAATACGACGGACCTTATTATCAAGTTTTAAGATCAATTTATCAGACCTAACTATAGGGCAGTAATCAACCAACTGCTGAGTATAACGCTTTCGAATTCTAAGTCAGTCCTCAGCCAGTAACAGACCTACTGAAAACACTCTGCTTCTATATTTTGTTAACAAAATTTATTTACCAGCAGTATAGACCTAGCAGTATAATTTTACAGTACATTATGTAAGGGGCCTAGCATGCTGTTGTTACTTCAAGTTGTTGATTTGTGTATCCATATGGGGCAGCAGCTAGTGGATCTGTCACATCACATTATGGTAATCAAATGATTGATTCACAGCCCTGCTTGGGGAACAGATAGTGAGAGGTACCAATATCATCAGAGATTAGATAGTGACAGCTTATTTCATGCGTAATCTCTGGCTCGTGTGCCCACTTGGCACTAACAAAACTGCACTGTTTACTTACGCCCTCACTCCAATCTTATACTGTACCTACAAGTCAACAAACAACTTCTGCTATTTGTACATACTTACTTTCCACATTGATAAGTCATGGGAAGTGTGTGCAATACCTCCTGTAGGTATACCATCTTATTGATAGTTTTGTGTACTAGTGAAGGTTGTGTCTAGTTGGCAATTGCAATGTCACCCTATTATCCTATCATTATGTAGAGCTTAATACATACATGTACATAATACAGTTCAGCCCACACAGTATACGGCAGTCACTCTTTGCATAAACAATAGTAATAAGGACATTCAATATTTTCTTATACTACATAGTTGGCAATCAAGTGTATGCCCCACCTGATGGCAAGCAGTTATCATATTCCATAGACACAGAATGTTTATTGAGCGGACTGCCTGTAGTAACAGCATTATGGTACTGCCCACACAGCATATCCTTGTGGCGCTCCCTACTTAGCACAGAAACACACTAGTTATCTGTACCAGGTACCTACTAATAAGGCAGAAGTACAGAAATTCCTAGTGTTGGGTTGCAATATACTTGTGGTTAGTATAATAGATATTGGATGCAATTAGGTAAGTACATTTGTCTGTAGTGTTTATTACGTCATTATTATGGCCTGTCTCTTGTTTATTTCCAAATCATATTCAAAATGTTAAAAAATTTCAATGGCAGAGCTATGAATTTAACAAAACATATCAATTATACATACCTATTTGAATATACGATTATATACATATTTATCAGAAGATAAGCTAAAACCATCATTACATCAGTGGAGCCAGCAACATTATAATATTTATAGGTAAAGTGTATGTAATCAATTCCATTTCAATTACATTGTCAGCATTTGAAATTGTAGGTAGCCTTCCCAAGCATGAGCAATTGAGCATAGGGACAGTAAACAAACTAGAATGAGATTAGTGAGATGACTGACAAATACATTTGCATATTAGCCTAATAAACAATATTATAAATCAGAATTCATAATTGGTTGAGGGTCTGCTAAACGTGAATGTATCAGTGGTGGCAGCCCAGGTAGCACAATGTGTTAAGGTGCGGTCTGTCTGTGTGTAGAGGACGAGAGCGGGCCCATCTCGCCGTTGCACGACATCCCGCTGTGGGCCGACCGCGCGCAGCGGCTCGTCAACATGGTGGTGGAGGTACCGCGCTGGACCAACGCCAAGATGGAGATCAGCCTGGGCGAGCCGCTCAACCCTATCAAGCAGGACGTGAAGAAGGGCGCTCTGCGCTTCGTGCACAACGTGTTCCCGCACCGCGGCTACATCTGGAACTACGGAGCGCTGCCGCAGACCTGGGAGAACCCGCACCACGTGGACCCCGCCACGCAGGCGCGCGGGGACAACGACCCCATCGACGTCATCGACATCGGCGAGCGCGTGGCGCAGCGCGGCGACGTCTACCCGGTGAGGCCCGACCCTATATACTTATACACCGGCTGGGCCGCTAGCAATCTAGCTCCGCTGGGCCGTTACTAGAAGTTGTTGCTAAGGTTGTGGTGTGGTGTGGTGCGGCAGGTGAAGATCCTGGGCACGTTGGCGCTGATCGACGAGGGCGAGACGGACTGGAAGCTGGTGGGCATCGCGGCCGACGACCCCGCGGCCTCCTCGCTGCGCGACATCGGCGACGTGGAGGCCTCCTTCCCCGGGCTGCTGCGCGCCACGGTCGAGTGGTTCCGCCTCTACAAGGTGCCCGACGGGAAGCCGCTCAACCGGTTCGCCTTCGACGGCGAGGCCAAGAACGCTGACTTCGCGTACAAAGTCATCGATGAGGTCCGAGCTGTTTGTATTTCGTCCGGATGGAACCCTTTCATTTTCTGGGATACAAAATACCCTTTGTTTGACTCAGTCATGATTTACCTGTGTGTACCAAACATCAACAATTATTATGTTAGTAGGAAGAGTACAATTTATGTCTGTTCGTAGATGATGATGAATAACTTTGATTAAATATGAGTCAGCAAATTAATATTTTTTAACTGCCAGTGATATTTTCATTGAGTTTAGTCAATATTTGTAGAAAGGGAATAAGTGTATGGATCGCTAATAGCATCGCTCGACCGCAGGTGCACGAGTTCTGGCGCGGACTGGTGATGGGCGAGGTGGCGGACTCCACCGACATCAGCAAGTGAGTACCGAGCTACCGAGGGGGGACCGAGATGCGGCGTGTGTGCGACGATAACCCCTACAAACCTAGCTGATAAACAGATTGGACCTTATAATATATCCATGGATTGTTATCCAAATTATCGTGAGGTCACTATGCTATGTCGTCGCTAGGTTATTAATTGACGGCGCATGCTCCTCAGACTTTGCGCGGGATATATGTGCGCGGTGTGTATGTAGGATGAACGTGTCGGTGGAGGGTAGCCCGGGGCGAGTGTGTGAGGCGTGGTGTTGTTGCAGGATGAACGTGTCGGTGGAGGGTAGCCCGGGGCGAGTGTGTGAGGCGTGGTGTTGTTGCAGGATGAACGTGTCGGTGGAGGGTAGCCCGGGGCGAGTGTGTGAGGCGTGGTGTTGTTGCAGGATGAACGTGTCGGTGGAGGGTAGCCCGGGGCGAGTGTGTGAGGCGTGGTGTTGTTGCAGGATGAACGTGTCGGTGGAGGGTAGCCCGGGGCGAGTGTGTGAGGCGTGGTGTTGTTGCAGGATGAACGTGTCGGTGGAGGGTAGCCCGGGGCGAGTGTGTGAGGCGTGGTGTTGTTGCAGGATGAACGTGTCGGTGGAGGGTAGCCCGGGGCGAGTGGAGCGCGCGGAGGCGAGCGCGGTGTTGTCGAAGGCGGCGCCGCGCGGGCTGGCGCACCCGATCCCGGCCGCCGTGGACAAGTCCCACTTCCTCGCCAACCTCTAGCCGGCGCGGGGCTCCACACATACACTTACGTTTTAATTACTCATATTTTCTTTCCTTCTTTCAGAGTGATTTTATTAAAATAAGTTTAAGTTTATAATGAATGAATAACTTTTGTACATTGTATGTAATTAATAACGGATGTTGTGAGTAATGGATAGTGGATAGTGGATAGTGGATAGTGGATAGTGGATATGATATTTATTATTTATACGGTACTTGTCTCGAGTAAAGGTTCATGTTGTTGATATTGTTGTATTATTCACCCGCCCTCGACGCCCTCGTCGCCCTCGTCCTCCACGGAGAGGCCATCCCAGTGGTGACTGCCTGACTGGCTCAGACATGTTGGACAGGTGAGGTATCCTTCGTAAACAAAATTATACAGCAGTGGTATGCTTCATTAACTTAGTGTTCCTTCCTAATCGATGCTTTCGAAATCACAAACTGGTACTTTCTGTAGTATCGATAGAATCGGGTTTTTAAGTAATACTATCGATAGTATCGTCGAATTAAACTATAAATTCTAGCAATATTGAGTAAAACTAGATAGATAGATGGAGATAAACTGTAGTGCACAACAAAAGGATATAATTATTAAATTGTATTGTACAATTGGCAGTCTTATCGCAAAGTAGCGATCTCTTCCAGACTAACTATAGCAGTTTATAAAACTATCGATTCTATCAATACTATCGATTACTACTAAATCCAATGTAGGTCTTCAATAGCATCGATTCTATCGGAGCGAATACTTTCGATACTATTTTCAAATATCAATAGAATAATTGCTCTGTACCAACTATCAATGGGCTATCGATACTATTTACGTACATGACGTCAACTATCGATGACTATCGATTGGCGATCTGAAGAAAGTATATACTTTGATACCTTTTTTATACAGAAGTAGACAGTCAGAACCGGTCCACGGTACTCAGTACCTACTCAGTAGGCATGCCCGTGGCATTATTGTTATTACGCGTACTTTGTTGCAAATTTGAAAAGCATAGAAATTACGCAACGTTAAGTTATAGAAACAACAATTAATTAGGTACCAAAGCGTCTCCTATGTTTGGGGTAGGCAGAGGTGAGGTATTGACCGAAGATATTGTAGGTCCCAATAACGGGTGTTCTAATAATCTCCGTTCACCGCGGTCAAAGAGGTTGTTGTACCTTGAATTGTGTAATTCGTGTAGTATTCATTGCGAGACTCCACTGTATACTCTCGCCTGGCCGGGCTGGCGGCGTGCTGCGCGGTGTAGTGCAGTGTAGTGTAGTGTGGAGGCCGGGGGCTGGAGGATGGAGGATGGGGAGGCGGGCGCGGCCACAGACTACACGCGCTGCGCAGAGGGCCGCGCCCGCCTTCTTGACAAATGCCTATCTTCATAAGTGGCAGCCGGCTCTGTTTTGTTTACTATAATCATCTCAGCGTTCCATTCCTACCTACCTATACATATGTAGATAACAAGCTGTCTAATGTAGCTCTTCTCATAGCATAATAGATCGTGACGCAGATTTATTTGTATATCATATATTTTTCTGTAGAGCAACACTGTGTTGCCACTTCCGTAATGGACGGTGTGTAATAAGAATGGATATGTACGCAAATGTAGAAAGGTGTGAACTCTCATCAAATAAACGCTTTCAACTGTGATTTTATTATAACTAATAGTTGGTTTATTAGTAATTACAACAGATCGCAGCACTCGCACACGATACATACAACGCGCCGCAATCCGATCATAATTTTAAGGTAGCCGAGGAACAGGTATAATGGGAAGTCAAGTCATAGATACAATTTGTACGACCTCCTGAAGCCACACTTATAACAGATGGAGGCTCCAAGACCGCGAAGTGATAGTATATGGGAAGACAGTGAAGTAGAATCTGCTAGCTATACATAATGCAATCCATCTTCTTATGTGTGGACATGAGCTGTCTGCCGCATAATCTATAAATGCTACAACTGACTGACCGAACAGCCTCACAGGGCTGGCTGTTTGTAGGCAATTTGTCAGGTTGCGATCGGTCCGCGCCGGGCACGCCGCGCAGGCGCGGGGCGCGAGGGGCGCAGTACAGGCCTGTAGGAGGCGGGGGTGGGAGCACAGTGCGGGCACGGGACAGGCAGTGAGGCTCGAGCGGCTGCGAGATGCGCGCGTGCGAGTGGGCGGCCCTGGCGGCCTCGGCGGCGGCGCTGCTGGCGCTGGCGGCGGGAGCCGCGCGCCGCGCCGACATGGACTTCGAGTTCGACGACGGCGCGGTGAGCTCCTCCGCAGCCGCACGACGCACCATACATCTCGCCCGGAAACTTCCGCAGCTGCATTTGTTACCAATTGGCGTCTCATGCCCAAACCTATATATAACACTATATAGATAAGTAGCTACACTACACCTCAGTGGCTGCCTATATTCTATCTGTAGATCTCTACCACCTTGTTCAAATAATCTTAACCCGTGCTCCGTGCGGCCGATGCGGCGATTAACAAGAGCCTTGTAAGCTTAGTAGCTAAGTTCTGTCATCTATTAGGTACCTAAGTATACACACATTACATTAGTTAGGTACATATGTATATGAGGTAAATAAGAAATGTATTAATCTCTGATCAAAGTCATGGTACCTACATATAATAGTAAGTTAGGTATCTAAGTACTTATCATATTAATTCCTTGCCATCTGTGGGTTCAATAGAATAACAAAATGGGGTACATATTGTTGATTTTGCCCACGAGTGTCAACTTGAGATTAATCAATTTCATCAGTAGTTCTTTCTACTGCTATAGGTACCTAGTTGTAGCCACCGTTACTAAATGGATATGTTTATAAGCCGAAAACCAACCCTTGATTTTTATATCACAAGAAAATCTTGATTCCTGCATAATAATCAACATGAATAAGATGAACGCTAACAACATAGTATTAGTATATCAATATCTAGGAGCATTCAGTAAATGTCTCTCGTTTCGAGGCGAGGTAGAAGGTACGCTAGTGAGTGTCTCCCATTGCCCGGGGCTCCGGGTGGGTCAACAACTGAACTGAAGCCTGGTATTGGTATTATAATATCCAGGATAGGAGGCTGTGTCTGGCACCGATACAACACCCGCATAACGTTCCCGGAGAACAAAGACTATAAAATAAGAATAAATAAGAATATAAAATATTCTCCTTGCCGGAGAATATTATATCTAAGAGATCACCACAGGACCCTTCATCGCCACGCTCAGTATGCGCGTCTTTTTCGTTGATCTATAGTCATGCGATTCTTGTTTTGAGGTTAAACAGTTAGTGTGATAGAGATGTTGTGTTGCAGGAAGGCACGGCGGGCCCGAGCGCGCGTCACAAGCCTCACCGTTACCTCTACGACCCGCACAGTGAGTAGCGCCCTCCGCCTAGCGTGTTCTATCTCTTGCCTACAGTATCGGCCGTGTGTCCTCCCCAGTACCTTCAGTACCGGCCGTGTGTCCTCCCCAGTACCGGTCGTGTGTCCTCCCCAGTACCTACACTACCCGCCGTGTGTCCTCCCCAGTACCTACAGTATTGGCCTGTGTCCTCGCCCGTATCGGTCATGTGTCCTCTCCAGTACCTAATGTACCCGCCGTGTCCGCAGATTCGCTGTGCCGCTCGCTGGTGTGCAAGAAGCGCGAGGTGTGCCTGCTGCGAGATGCCTTTACACCCATCTGTGCCACCAAGAAGGAGATCCTTCTTAAGGGGTAGGTAGCAATGTAGCAGAATGACTGAAAATACAGGACAGGCTGCAGTCCACTTACTTGCATGCGTATTTTAACGAGAGCTTGCAATGTATCGAGGATACGGAGCTGGCGTAGCGTAGGTACCGTACTTGCGCAGCAGCAGATCCGGCGCGGGCATCATTCTGTATGGCACCGATTTTTACTTTTATTCGACTATAAGTATGCGAAAAGAAATGTGTCAATGCATTGCAGGGATACGATCGTGGCGGCGTCGGGCGGACCGTGGGGTAGCGTGGGCGACGACGACGTGTTCTACGACGCGGGCGCGGACGGCGCGGAGGCAGGCGGCGCGGAGGCTGGCGGCGCGGAGGCTGGCGGCGCGGCGCGCTGTGTGGGCTGCGGGGCGCGCGCGCGCGGCCAGTTCCTGTGCGGGTCCGACAACCGCACCTACTCGTCACTGTGCCGCCTGGACCTGCACAACTGCGTGCGGCGCGGCGCCGCGCCCGTGCGCCTCGCCTGCCGCGGCTTCTGCCCCTGCCCGCCGCGCCCCGACCGCACCAACCGCCGCACGCGTCGCCCGCGCCCCGTGAGCACACACACACCCTGCTGCTGAATCATGGCACTAATATACATTACTCCGCCATACATGGAACAAGTTTTAACCACAAAATATAATGTATTTTCTTAAATGACCTAATGAATTTGATCCTCAGGATATTCTAGCTCCCAAGAAAGGTAGATATGTTAGTCTATCCGTGACCATCAGTGACCATACACATTTTATACAAACGAAAAACGACTATCTGTATTCTGTATAATTATAATATGTAAAAGTGTAGGTTTAACTCAATGAAATATTGTAAGCAGCAGCAGTGGCAGGTGGCCGGGCCCGCCTCGTCGCGCAACGAGGTGCTCCCGGAGCGGCGGCGGGCCGGCGGAGGTACGTACTGCACATTCTCATCTCTACTTGTTTGTAACTTCTAATGAAATATTTATGTTTTATCACTTTCGACCATGAAACTGCTAGCAGCATTACAGAATAATAAACACGTTCATATTAGCAATGTTGTCCAGTATTAGTGGCGCGCGGTTTAGAGTAGTGTTGTGTGTTGTGCAGGTGCGGGAGGCTGTGAGCTGGACAAGATGGCGGACCGGCTGCTGGACTGGTTCTCCGTGCTGATGGAGCAGGCGCGCGCGCCGCAGCCGCCGCGCGACGGTAAGCAGGCGCGGCCGCCCGGCGCGGCCCGGCTCGGCCTAATGCCCCGTGTGTCGTGTGCAGGGTTCCCGGGCGACTGCAAGCCCGAGGTGCGCTGGATGTTCCTGCACCTGGACACCGACGGCGACGGGCTGCTCTCCGCCACGAACCTCTACGCGCTCAGTGAGTGTCGCTCGCGGACGGGCACCGCTCGCGGGCGCGGGAGTGACGGTCGTGTGTTGCAGGACACGACGAGCGCGAGCGCTGCCTGCGGCCGTTCCTGGCGTCGTGCGGGGGCGGGGGCGGGCTGGTGTCGCGCGCGGCGTGGTGCGCGTGCCTGCGGCGGGCGGCGCGGCCGTGCCGGGCGCTGGCGCGGGCGGCGCGCGGGGGCGGGGGCGGGGGCGGAGGCTACGTGCCGGCGTGCGACGCGCGCGGCTACTACCGGGCGCGCCAGTGCCACGCGGCGCTGGCGGAGTGCTGGTGCGTGGACCCGCTGGGCGCGGAGCTGCCCGGGACGCGCACCAAGGGCGCGCCCGCCTGCCCCGGTTCGTACCCGCACTCACTCTAAGTTTGACCGGTTCTTACCACGGAATTTTTATTTAATTACCTAGTTTTCCGATATTTCGACGCTGTTGCAAGCACCATGATCACGCAACGAACTGCGTTAGAAATATCGGCAACTCGCCTTTTTACACATATAATATCATTGGGGCAACTAATGACACAAAATCAACATTGTTTATTTATAAATGTTTATTTGCCTTAAATGTTTCGAGTAACGACTAGGTTAAGTCAACCGTGGTAACCAGCTGACTCTTGATAATGCGTATTACTTGTATCATATTTCTAAATCAGCGCTGTCCAAACTACATACCTTCGCGGGCTAATAAAATGTACTACAAAAGCTGGAGGGCTGCAGAAAAAAATATTATCAGTTTTTAAGTAAAAATAATACAGAGTAATAATTTCTTTATACATTCCCCGAATAATAGTAACAGTAGCTTCACTTTTAAATCATGCGGTATGTTACAAGAATAAACATATTTTTCAAGAATACAATTTACTGATTACAATTTGCGTCGCGGGCCGCATGAACCCGCGGGCAGTTGTTTGGACAGCCCTGGTCTAAATAATCGTTGAAATAATAATGTAAAGTAAAAATGTTCAGGAGAAAGAAACGATTTGGTCGAGAGCGAGGCGGGTGAAGGCGCGCCGGCCGACGACGAGGACGCACCCGCCGGCAGCGGCGACGGCGAGCTGCGCTTCTAGCGGCCAACCTGATGCATCTACACTACGCTACACGACCTACACAACACTACCCTCTCAAACTGTGCTGTTGCCGCGTTGTTTTGATTGCTCGGTATCAGCTTTTGAGGCACGGGGGGTCATATAGTCGAGGTCTAATAGCCTGTCCATCTGGCACTGGCTCCAAATCGATAACAATAATAAATCGAATTAAAAAGAAACTCTTGTCTTCTCGCGAAATATGACTTCTTACACTAAATTTGGTAGACCGAGCCCGGTCATGACCTCAATGACCCTCCTGGATCCGCCCGTGGCCCCGCCAAGTCGAGCAAAGGCACACCCGTACCATCCTATTCACGAATGAAATACTTTCCGAAATTAAGTTAAATTTTGGATATCAATTAACTGGTTTCGTTAGTTTGTAGCTGCTTTGTTGTTCTAAAATAGATTTACTACTTGAAAGCATTTTATGGACATTAACTTTGTGATTGTCACCTACCTAGCCAAAAGTACCATCCCAAGGTAATCAACATTACGTTACGATAATTTCGATAAAAGCAACCCTTGCGTTGCAATCAAATTAGAGTTACTAAAAGAACGTTTATATTTGATGTATACTTAGAGCTGAAAGTAAAAATAAGATGTTGAATATTAATTTACAATGTACTACCAATAAGGTAGGGTACTAGTGGGTAAGACGCGATTATGGTGTTATGGCCTATTTGAAAATAACAAACGTAAAATATGTATCTGTATCATTCAGCGTTCCTTAGCCCTCCCTGCATCAGATCAGATTATAATATGTCAGTGAGGTGTAGTGCATAGGAAGTGCGTCCTGCCCATGTGGGGTCTGTTCTCACTGTTCATGTGTGGGATGTATTATACTATATTATACTTTCTGAGAAATTTGAGACAATTTTGGTATATTATGAGACAGGACTGCCTTTTATAAGTCCTAATTACAGCTATTTGTGCATCACGCAGAAGTCAGCACAACTACAACATGTGCACTGCATCCACTTCTACAATACAATACCTTCACCTAGCTGTATGTATCTTGTAAAAGTGCACTTAATCATAATTGTAAGTATTATGTACCTATCTAACTGATACACATATTTTTGTTAATCTTCATTAACAGTATGAAACTAAAAGTATAAATGAAAGAATGCCACAAGTACAATGCCGTCAGTTAATAAGTATGACTAATAATGAGACTTAGTAATATGATTGGTAGTTAATTATATCATAAGTACAAGATGTAATCATAACATATTTATTATATTATTACTAAGCAACTAAGCTTATCAATGTTTGAAGGAACAGCATACTGAGTCGGCAGCTAGAATAGTGGACAACGATCAAGCTTCTCTATACCTGTCTCATCTCATACATTGTATAGTATAACAAGTACATGTACTTAGTAGACTTGGACACACTATATTAGTTTTAGTGAAAAATTTGCACATTTTTAAAATTCACTCACTGTAATTTAATAAATAAACTGTAACAAAATTTATTGTTTCTTGTATTTTTTTCCTAATAATGTAACAATAGCCTTAAGGTCTAGCTCAAGCCAGCTGTGAAAGAAATGCTTCAGCATCACACTTTCTTCTACTGACACCTACATCAATAATAACAAAGCCCAGCCCACTCTGTAGTGGGTTACCTTTATGTAGCATGCTCCATGTTACCCTTCTGAAATTGCTAACATTACCAAAAGGTGACCATATTTATGTTTGTTACAAGTTATTAAAACATGTACTTGTATAAAATTACATATATAATAATATTCAGATACAATAAGCTGACTTATTATATTAATGGTTAGCAGGGTAACTTCCCAGGAAATAAAAGGCAACAAAGATGTAACAATTTCTACAACTTATAATTACATAAATAACTAAATAATTACAGGTGTAAGCTAGTCCTTGTACTACATGTCTATTCGGTTGGTTCAATTTCCTTGAATTTGCCAGAGTAGAAGGGGATCTTGGCCACGAACACCTTCCAGTCCGTGAAGTATAGCAGCGTCATAAATGCCGCGCCTCCAAACCCCACAGCCGACGTCGTAAAGGACGCGGCGATTTCCAGGTGCTTCTTGCCTAGTCGCCCCAGCATGTTGGAGAATTATATTTAGTGTGTTAATAAAATTCGGAACCTTTTCGTCTCGTCTCGATGTTACGTAAAAACGAAAATAAATTTGTCACTTTTGTCCACAGACCTAGGTTTTTTTTTTTTTCGCTACGCTTCTTTTGTCAGAAATTGTCTGTCAAACTACAGACTTATTTTCTTCTTCTTCTTCCTAAGTATGGCAATCAATCCCTTCAGGGACTATCGAGGCCAGTATCGAGTGTCAGAGAATTTTCAAGCTTCTCTCATTTACATTTTAGTAATACAACGTACACGAGTGTGAGTTTAAAAAAAAACAACTCCTCCTCGTTTATAAAAATTGTGAAGCAGTCACATGTTCGAAGCATGTTTCAATCGGTTCTTGACAGGTGGTTGTAATTAAGTTTAAATTATATGCTAATAATTAAAAAATACATCGCGCGAGCTTTAGTTATTGTTCTGCGTGGCTCTACGCACTACTTGACTAAAACGAAGAGTTTTTGGCGGGAATCAGGCGGAGCGGTTGAGATTTTTTCCAGTGTGTCGTAAATTGTGTTATAGTGATCTTTAATGTGTATTTTTGGTGTCGATATGTGCAGTAAAGTTTCATTTAGTGACTGATTTATAGGAGCATTGGAAATAATGCCATAATACGACTTTTGGGTTAAGTGATTTATCATTTTGGTCAATAGGTTACCTCTAATCTAAAGGCGTGTTACGATCTGCTACTGCCGTGGGTTGTCTCCAGAAACTCCATTGGGCGTTAGAATGCATGACACTAGGCATTTTAATGCGGCAAACACGAGAAATTTTGCAACATGAAAATTCTCTAACACTCGACACTGGCAAAAATAGTCCCTGAAGGGATTGATTGCCATACTTAGGAAGAAGAAGAAGAAGAAGACTAAAACGAAGTGGTTATGTACTCTGTGTACTTGACATTTAAAAGTTTAATATTTAAAACTTGAAGTTTGGTAAATAATAGTCGCATTTTTAATGGTGATTGGTGAAATGAAGTCCATAGACTGTCAGAAAGGACGTTGCCAACCTTCTTGGTGGTTATCCCACCGTACGACGTTGCCAAGAGGATCCTCTCTATCATTTACTTGACATTGGCAAAATACGAAATGTACTTTTTTGTGTTGCCATTAAATAAATAAATAATGTTAATGTTAAAATAAGGACTCTCAGCTCTCGCTTACGCTATAGAAACCGCACTAAAATACAACCGACGTTTCATTGGTTTGTGTTGTCCTATGTAAGTGTATTATCTATGGTTTGTGTTGTCCATAGATAGTTAATACACTTCCTTACACTTCCATAGGACGTGTTATCCACAGAGTACATAATCACTACGTTTTAGTGTTATCCTCGAAGCGGTAGTATTCTCTCTCTTGGTTCTCCTCTCTCCTCTCCTCTTCTCTTGGGCTCTACAGTAGTGGTTTGTACTTTGTGAGCGTAGCGGTTGTATTCTCTTGGGTTATTGAGTCCTTTAATAGATATCTGTGATTGATTCAATAACAATTTTATAGATGAACTGGACAAGCTCGAATGGTCCAGCAAGTCAAGTATTGATTGAAACCCAACAAACAAACAAGTGCTGTAAATGTAAATATTGACTTGCGATGAAAGCCTAACTAAATGGTGGGGTGGGTGTGGAGCCGGTGTTAGTGCAAGAGGCAGACAAAGGCTAACGCTCAAGCAGCCGCGCGATGTGGGACTCCAGCTCGTTCTTGGGCGCGCTGACGCCCAAGTTCTACGTGGCGCTGACGGGCACCTCGTCGCTGATCTCGGGGCTCATCCTGATATTCGAGTGGTGGTACTTCCGCAAGTATGGCACGTCGTTCATCGAGCAGGTGTCGCTGGCACACCTGGGCCCGTGGCTCGGCGGTGGCGGCGAGCCGGACTCCGGCGGAGAGTGCAAGGTTCGCATCGACCTCGTCATAAAACATGATATGGCCGCACTCGCCTGCCAGAATATATTGCTACACTCATATGTATTGCAATACTACATTAAATTTGAATTTAATATTGTCATCTACCTAAAGGGTGTAAATCTGCATTGCAATAATATGTTTATACCAACTGAGATGATATGAACATTATATCATCTATTATGTATTATCATATATTACAGGAGTTACCAAACTGTTGAACTAGTTAGAAAGTTCTGTGCAGTGATTATTGTCATGGGTTCAATAATTTTTAGTGCATTTTTTTGTGAAATTATATTTATTATCTAAAATAAGTATCAATATTAAATGTAGAACACCATAAGACCTCATCATGTCATTCTGATTCGTCATCTTTGGAATTGTTATATTATAATGCACTGAATTATCAATGTCCTCCGGGTATATTAGATGTCCCAAAAAATTGCATAAAGATGAAGCCCAAAGATTGAACACCACTAAACAGACTGAATAATCACTGTATGTAGGATGCTCTTCAGACTTTTAAAGAGGTCTCACATCCGCAGGTTGAAGCCTCCCATGACATGCATGCTGGAACATATCTCATTTAGAGAATTAGCATCGCTATCCGGTGTGGCAATGCTGCCAGCATTCTTGGCACATGTCATGGTTCTGGTTTGAGTTAGATCTTTTATCTATAAGTAAGTAGGTTAAGTTCTGTTTTTTATGGTATATTATTTTCAATAGTTTTGAGTTATGATCAATTAAAGTTAATAAAAATATTTTCAACATCATTCTGGTTAGTCTAGCCACAGGTATTCTGTGTCTGGGCTATGGCTTTTTGAGACACCTGTACGTAAATATATAGAGTGTATTTGGCCTGGGATGATATTTACAATGGAAATACCACTTTGGTTGAAAATGAGTTCTATATGCAGCTTGATAGAGTTTTGGATTCTTGATTGATCTGTCTAGTTAGACATTGAGCAGCTGTGCTGAACAATTGGCCAAACTGCGCTTCATTTGTATTTCCTTTCCACCGTCCACATGTTCCAGGTTCCAGTGGTCTGTAATGTTGTGTTTGGTTGAAGGTGTGGCGCAACCCGATGTCGTTGTTGCGCGGCGCGGAGTACGGGCGGCTGTGGACGGCCGCGCGCCGGCCGCCGCTCACCTACTACGACATGAACCTCTCCGCGCAGGACCACCAGGCCTGGTTCGGCGGCGGCGCGGAGGTGAGCCCCCCTCCCCCTCCCCCCCTCGGGCGGGGGCCGTGTGTTCAGGGCGCGTGTGTGCAGGGCCCGGCGGAGGAGGCCCCCCCTCGGGCGGGGGCCGTGTGTTCAGGGCGCGTGTGTGCAGGGCCCGGCGGAGGAGGCCCCCCCTCGGGCGGGGGCCGTGTGTTCAGGGCGCGTGTGTGCAGGGCCCGGCGGAGGAGGCCATGTGCCGCGCGTGGCGCGAGCGCGAGCCGGCGGCGCGGGTGGCGGCGGCGCGCGCGGCGCTGCGCCTGCGCCCCGAGTGCGCGCCCGCGCTGCTGCTGCTGGCCGAGGAGGTACTCGCCGCCAACCTTTCATTATCATCATAATAAATCTCAACATATAACTCACCCTTTATCGATCCTCCATTTTGTTTCATTATTTATTTCCAACTCCCGAAGAAAAAACGACGGCTTTTTTTAATACCACTAAGTTGGCAAACAAGCATACGGCTCACCTGATGGTAAGCGGTCACCGTCACCGGTGTTATAAGAATGATGTATATGTATGTAAGTAAATATAGAACCTGTACTCACCGGTCGAGCCGCCGTCCGGGCCGCTCGGGCAATTGCCTCACAGCAAATATATCGTGCTTGATGTCATTGCAAAGGTCTCAATGACATGCAGTCCTGGACCTGATGCTGCAGCATCATCTGGAATCTACAGGATACCCAACTCCTTACCAAGTCACAGCAAATATATTTACGTATATTATGTGTTTAGGGTCATTGTAATGGTATCAATGAATAGGCTATACCTACATATATGGTGATAGGTTCAATGTTGGCGTAGGAAATGGCATTGAGAATAAATCAGTGATGGTAAGTGATTCTAAGCTACAATCACTCATTTAATAATTAAAAATATTGATATAGGTGTACCTACGATGTTGTACCTACCATTTATGGCGAATTAATAAATTAATCTGAAAAGCGAATAAATGAGTTAATAAAGTTAAAAAAAATAAATCAATAAAGGAATAGACTCATAAAGTATAATACACGATTTGATATACTGCTGCTAATGGTGCGATGCGACAAAACGCGGGGTGGTCAAAAAGTATTCAATAAAAGTTAAATTAAGAATTAAAAAAAACCTCAACTCAAAAAATGCATACTTTACTTACAAATTTAGGCCCAAATGGTAATATTAAAAGACATTATCATTAGTATTATTTTTTTAGTTTTGAGTCGGGATTTTTTATTTTTAATTTATTCATGGAATAAAATCAGTTTAAAGTTTTCTATTTGATTGCACAGAAAATATAAACCCAAGGGTGGAGTGATGTGCAGGACGCGCCGACGGTGTACGAGGCGGACCGGCTGCTGCGGCGCGCCTGGCGTGCGGCCGAGACGGCGTGGCGCGCCAGCGCGGCGGCCGGCGCGGGCGGCGCCGAGGCCCGGCGCGACGCCGCCGTGCTGGCGCACGTCAAGCGCCGCGCCGCCATGTGCGCGCGCCGCCTCGGCCGTCTGCGCGACGCCGCGCGCCTGTTCCGCGAGCTGGCCCGCGACGCGCCGCCCGCGCTGCACGCGCTGGCGCTGCACGAAAACCTGCTGGAGCTGCTGCTGGAGCAGCGCGCATACAGCGACGCGCAGGCGCTGCTCGCGCGCCACGACGACCCCGCCGCGCCGCGCTCGGCCGCCGTGGTGTACACGCACGCGCTGCTGCGGGCCCGCGCCGCGCACGCCGCGCCGCCGCGCTCCGCCGCCGAGCTGGCCGCGCTCGACGCCATCCGCCGCGCCATCGAGTACAACCCGCACGTGCCCGAGTACCTGCTCGAGCTGCGCCCGCTCACGCTGCCGCCCGAGCACGTGCTGAAGCGCGGCGACAGCGAGGCGGTCGCGTACGCCTTCTTCCACCTGCGGCACTGGCGCGCGGCGGAGGGCGCGCTGCGGCTGGTGGCGGCGGGCTGGGCGGCGTGGGGCGCGCGGCGCGGCTCGCCCGCCTGCGCGCACTGCGCCGACCGCGAGCTGCTGCCGGCGCACCACGCCGCGCCGCCGCCGCGTCGCCGCGCGCCGGCGCTGCTACCGCTGGCGGCGGCACTGTGCGCGGCCACGGCGCTGCTGGCGCTGCTAGCGCACCGCTGGCCGGCGCATGCGCATGCCGTGGCGCGCGCCGCCGCCGCGCAGCTGGACCCGCGCCGCCTGCACCACCTGCTGGCCGCCGCCGCGCTCTAGCCCGCCCTAGCCCGCTCTAGCCCGCCCTAGTCCGCCCTAGCCCGCCCTAGCCCGCCCTAGCCCGCCCTAGCGCTCCGTGCCTTCACCACTATCTTCGAGACTAATATGTTATTTAAGTGATTACCTGTGAAGTGAGTGCTCATCTATCCTTTTATTCAAAACAAATGTATTGTTATGTCTTCTATATTTGGTACTCCGCCTCTTATGTATTTATGTAGATAAATGACATTCAAATGTAAACTATTAAAGCTGTGTTGTACGATTTGATTGTGGTTTACTTTACGCCGAGACGAGAGTGCCCGACTACACTACACTCGCGGGACCCACTCGTCACACTAACATTAGGTTCGGTCTTTTTGTTTTTTCTAATTCCCCTCATATGGCCTTGCCGGTTAATCCACCAGCGATTGCTTCTTTAGCCAAACGATCTTATTTCGTAGTATACCTAAGCTGTTCCAAAAGTTGTTAGCTACAGAATAGTGCCAATTCTGTTTTACAAAATTACTAAACTAAACTAATTTGACAACTCATAAAATCTTGCTATCCCTTTCTCATGTGCGGGGTTAAATAAGGATGGCAATACTTTTAGACCTGTAAAATTAGTTTAGTAATTTCGTACAACAGAATTGGCACCAATATCTACAATCCCTTCAACTTCAACTTTTTTATTAATGGCTTCTGCGGGGTTGCCACAATTTCGCCAATGTCGCGTTGGTAGAACTAAGAACAAGTGTTGGAGATTATCTGTACGGTGTAAAATTGTATGACCGGTATTGAGCATTCATACATTATGAATTATATATATATATATATATATATAGGACAGCACAGCACTGTTCCATGAAACTATTTTGAATTGACAGCTTATGTCAAATTGAATCTGTCGCTCTTTTGCCGCGCTTGTATTTTCTTGGTCTTTTGCAACAATGCACGTCTCGCGGGAAACTTTTCCTGCTGTAATTTTTCATGATTATAAAAAGAATAAAACAGAATAGAATTGAATATTTATTAACGCAAAGTTTGGTTACGAGAGTAAACCTTCAAGGAATCTCAAAGATTTACTAGCTACATTTGGGGAGTGAAAGTGAAGAAGCTTGCTTCGCGATAGATACCTCACTAAAGAGCATAGATCCCGTTGCGTTGGCAACATGGACTATTTTTATATTTGGGGGGTAGGTACGTATTATTACCCCATCCTCCGTACAGCCCTGATCAAGCTCCATGCTACTTCTTTTTATTTCCCACGTATAGATAGACGCTTACAATAGGTAACAAGTTCTTATAAGAAGAATTTCAAACATCTGGGCACCGGGATCTTAATATAGATGTTTTGTGAAAACCCGTGCGAAGCCGGAGCGGATCGCTAGTTTGATATGTAAAGAAGCTAGTTAGAACAAATAATATAAGAGAAGGTAGGTGGTGCAGCGCGTACAGTCGGTCGCGCGCCTCGCGTGCGGCAGTCGCGGCCCGCCGCCGCCGCCGCCGCCCGCTAGCTGCTCCCCAACAACTTGCTCCGCGCTCTCCGCCGCGAGCTTCACGCGACTAGTTCGCTCGCACTCATAACAACTGCTGCTAGCATCGGCATCGGTGCCCACCGCGCCACCAAACACTATCTGAGCCTACTATAAATAACTTTACGGTGAACTATGTGGTTTACTTAAAAAATACACTTTATTATAAAACAACTATTTGTGATCACATTTGTGGGATTCTGTCTTCTTTTTAAGAATAAATACCTAGGTGTTTCAATTCCTAAGTTCGTTAGTAGTATACTAGTAGCACCTATTTCTAATTAAATAACAATATTCGGTTAGGACCTATCACAAATTGACCTTCTGAAAAGTTAAGCGAGTTTGGTGTACTGTAGTTAGCAGTGTGTTGTGGTGTGGTGTGGTGTGGTTGTGGTGGTAGTGTGGTGGCGTGGTGGTGTCTCCGGCATGTAGGGATGGCGCGATGTGCGCGCGGCGGCTGGTGCTGAACGGGCTGACGGCGGAGGTGCGCGCGGGCGAGGCGGGCGCGGCGGACGGCTCGCCGGACTCGCTGGAGTTCTACCACGAGCTCGAGCTGTACCGCCAGCTGCTGGCCCTGCCCCCCGCGCCCCCCGCCCCCCCCGCCTCCCGCGCCCCCCACACGCCCCGGCGTGCGCGCACTCCGGACCCGCCGCCGCCGCCGCTCCTCACTCATGGTACTCATCTATAGCTTCTGCAAGTCTCAGACATAACATGTATTCTATCCGCCTTCTTTAAAAGTAGCATGAAGGCAGACTTCCCTGGCCTATTCGACGTTTGCAACTGCAGGAGAGTGTCACACGCGCGTTGCTGATGCTGCACTACCCTCTTTACAGCCGTGAACAACCCCCGCTCCTGCTGTATTATTGCACGGGGAGCTTGTTCCACACTCGGCGTCCACCGGATGTACGTTCCTTTGAAATACAACTATGCTATGCTAGACCAATTTAGTTCCCACATGTGAAGATGAAATCCCCGTCGAGAACCGCGATGATAGATAGTAGCCTCAGGCATCATGTTATAAACTAGTCTCTAGATGCCCCCAACTAGAGATGACAACAGTGGGTCTCCATATGGGTCGGACTTGCGACTTGTACTGTTGCAGTCCTTGCTGCGATGTCAAGTTGAGGAAACCGAGCATTTTAGATATCAACATTTCCTTGATTTGTACATGTCTTCGGGTTGCGAATAATGGAGCCTTAGTAAACGGGTTGTGACGCGGGAGTAGCGCTTGTGTCAAAGTGAGGTTTAGGCTCGTGATGGTGTGGTGTAGGAGTGTAGCGGTGGTTGTCCCACAGATGACCCCCCGCGCCGCAGCCGCACGCCGGGCCCCGCCCCCCGCGCGCCCCCCGCCGCCTCCGCGCGGCCGGCCAGGGTGAGTGCACTGCTCCTACTCTATGATCTTCTGGAATCAACACGAGGAATTCGGTCTAGGAAGAGAGAAAGAACCGCACCACTAACCGGCTTTGTGTATTTGTGTATGGGCTAGTTGCGCCAACAAATTGTATTTACTTAGCGGAAAGTGACCATATAAGTAGAATATTACTAGAAGTAGTGCAGATATTGTATTTGGGTACGAGAGTGTGATATTTGTAATGCCTACCAGATTACCACTACCACGGTAGGCATGGCGAGTGCCCTGGTGCTAGTCCTGTGTCCCGGGCACATTCACTACCGGCTGCACCCGGTATATCGCACAGCGCGTGTCAAATAATTGATGCCTCCGCCATTCAAAACATATTTACATTTTCCACGAGATAATTATTAAACAAAATTGGTAGCGTAATTGTTTTTCTTACGTCTCGATCTGAAGATTAAGTGTGTGTATGTATGGTGGAGTGGCGGATGACGTGCGGTAATTGGTTGTAGGGAAATTGAGCGGAGAGCGGGTACACAGCACACTCCGCCAGTGAGGTGACCCACGGGTCTCACGCTGAACAAGGGGCTGCCCGACTAGGGTACCACCTCCGCCTTGTTTGACAACTATAATAACTTCTGTTGTAGGACTAGTGCGAGAGCTAGTACACAAAAAACTGGCCATCGGGCACAGCCAGTGCGGCGGCCAATTGACGGCTCTTATCCCATCCGCTGCAACTGACAACATTTTATATTATCACTTGTTATAGTAGGGGAGCCCAAGCGGGGATTTCAGGATTTACTAAAGCGCGGCAGATTAATATACAGGGCGATACCTTGTATCCGGTTAAGTACCTCCACCAAATATGAGTCCCATATATAAGGTCGCCCGTGAAGGATAAAGGATCAGATTAGTAAAAAAAAAATTATCATTAGAAATTCTCGAGCGCGTCAGATTAAGGTAAGGTGAGTTAATTACATGCTAAAAAGTGTATATTCCACTAATCTGACAATTTGAGTGTGACGTAAAGAAAGGGGAGGGCAGCAAAGTTGTAAAAAAAAACGTCATCTCGACAATCTCGAGCGTAGCCAAATTTTTTTTATTTTGAAGGTTATAATTCAAGGATAACGAAAAATATATAATCTGACGATTTCCGTAAGCCGAAATAATAAAAAATCGTCGATAAAGTTTAGTGCGTGCAGCTGGGTGATACCTATATTTCTCTCTCCGCGTTTCTACTCATTTGGGCATTATTTTAAAATTATTTTCTTATAAATACAAGTATTCTACTCAAAAAACATATACTTATTTATTTCCATGCTATTTCCTGAGCTTCTCACTTAATTAAGTTCAATGATTTAAAAAATTGAAAAAAAAAAAGTCTTTTTTATCAGATTAGGCACGTTCAGCACGTCTAGAACAATAAGATGAACAACATATATCTTAATCTGACGCGCTTGAGTATTTCAAAATGGCGAATTTTTTTTGCACATTATAATAATGTCCGCGAGTTTGCGTCAAATCGAAATCGTCAGATTATTGAATAAGAGCTTTTTTTTGGTGCACTTAACACCCCTTTAGAAAATCTGACGCGCTCGATAGATTTTTTTTTTCATTCTTAACCCTTACGTACAACCACCCGCATCATGCAAATGATCAGATTAACATACGTACATCATTAAAAATACGTAGGACATTGATGCTATCAATATCTGACGCGCTCGAGTATGTCCATGCAACAGTTTTTTTTTAAATATTTAAAAATCTATAGCCGCTTCCCCCACCGATGAAAAGGTATATATTATATAACATTTTTTTCTTTTATCATCTAAGCTTTGCGACCTAATAGGTCTCTATGACGCTCGAGTAAATCCCCATTTAGCATCGTGGGCTCCCCTACTATTACAAATGTAGCAACCTTTGTTTAGTTGCTTGCACTACAATTATTAGATTTTATTAAATTAAACATTTTGTAAACAAACTACTTAAAACATTATATGTACATGCCTACATCATATAGACAAATATCAGACGATTGAATACCTGTTCTAGTAGCCATGCTTACTCGTTATCGCTATAGAAAATGAAGGAAATGTATGGGAATTAGAAACTTGACCACGTGACATAACGTAAAAGTTTGTAATTCGCTTACATTGCCTTCGTTTTCGTTAACGATTGTAGATAGGAAACATAGCTAAGCCTGCTGTTATTTTAATATACCACAGGCCCACAGCTGATACAAAAGATTGCAGTACTTTTCGTAGTGAACTCGCATCGCATCGGTCTAAGCATGCGGACATGCATCTCGGAGTTGCGTACCCACAGGTGCTGTTAGTGCGATGGGACAGCTGTCATTAGGATTACCTACATCGAGCGGGGGCAGGTTGTTGGATGTGTGAAGCAGCTTAGAGGCTGGTAGGTGTCCGCTTGCCTCGTTATCTCACTGAGAGGTTGATTAGTGTTATCGTTCACGGCTGACTGCCGCCGCCGCTACGAGCCACGCGCCTCGCGCTTCGCCGGACGATTGTTATCGGGAAGGAGTCCCATCTGTCTGCACTCACACACTTACCTACTGGATATCGGACACCGTCCATCCTACGACAGCACTGACCATGAGCTCTTTGAATTTTATGTTTGCATATTCTTTTGGAATACAAATTGCTTCTGCCTTTCATATTAGAAATGTGATAATGGTCAGGTTCGTAATAAACAAAACATTCATATAACTTTTTTTATCGTGACACACTTCCCCATAATTAAAATGCTATCATGAATATATGTAGTCGGGTAGGTATCGTTTCATTTAATCTACGTATGTAGGTAGGAGAAGAGTTGTATGAATACTCTGAGCACTGCGAGCACAGTGTGAGCACAGTGTGAGCACAGTGCGAGTAGCGCGATGTAATACAAAGGTGGCGTGTCTGGCGTCCTTTGTGTCGGCAGCAAGGAAGGGTGAACCCAATATAAATTCCGGTCTGACTTTGGGCGGCGGAGCGATATCGGTGAAGACTGTTGTTGTGCTAGTGGTGGGAATTAATATTTTTGTCCGTCCGTCTTCTATGAGGTACTATATCAGTCATCCGATTTAAATGTATCTTTAGTAAGTTGTGAGTGAGCCCGCCCTATTGGAAGTTGTGTAATATTGTAACAATACCTACCTTGTTGCGGTGATGTCTATTTAATGTAATGTCGCGATAGTCGCGGAGCACCCGCCCTTTGCTATATCGGGCCACTACGGCGTAGCATGCGCTACGGGGCTACGGGGCTACGGCACCAAGGCGTAGAGCATACATAGCTGGAACAAGCAGATGAGTTTTACATTGGTGGAGGCACTAACGACTCGCTGAGCGCCTTATTGCGACGCGCAAGTATAGCGCGGACACTAGCAACAGATATTTTCGATGTCCACACTACAATCGGCTGCTACACAATCACCGCCCTATACATGAAAATGCAACTTGGTACTTTCCTATATTTTAATAATTGAAAGCCTTGTTTACGGAAGCAAGTAGGGAATCTCGTGAAACATAATATATTATGTTTTAACCGTTAAAGTACTACAAAGTAAACAGAAAATATATGCAAGTAAAAGCCTAAGCTAACACATTCCAATTTGCAAGAACTCCACGATCTGTGACGATGGCGCGAGTGCAAAAACTGTAATTTAGATACTTTATTGCACCGAAATGGGGATACTTGAACATTTGTGTTGATATATCAGGCTGGCCCGCGGTATAATATTACAGTCTCCCTGTCGGTCGGTGACGGATGCCTGCAATAAGGCTCAGCAGCGCATCGCGCCCTGTTCTTGCTCACGTCTCACGCCAGCCGCTGCCGAGCGCAGATGAAACGAGATCCTATAATAATGGCGACAACCTTTCTTTATTCCGCTCCATGCGGCAGTAATGTGCAGAAATTGAGATAAAGCAACTGGATATATCAGCAGATGAGTCCTTGAAATCCATTCTGGTATGTTAGAGGCCTGGTGAGTGGTGAGAATGACCAGTGACTCGGTGCGCACCCCGGCCGGGGCAGGTAGCAGCGTGTGTAATCCTTCAGTGTTTTATTAAATTACACAGCACATGAACATGTGTGAGCCTCCTCCCCTATCTCCCCTAGTATTTTTTGTGTGCGCGAGTGTCGCCACGGGGTATGACATGAGCCGCGTGTTTCATACAAATATTACCATCATGATACTGTCTGGGATAATATTACTGGAATAATATATATCACACCTTTTTTTATACCACTAAGGTGGCACACAAGCATACGGCCCGGATGGTAAGCAGTCACCGTAGCCTATAGCCGCTAGCAATACCAGGGATATCACTAACGAGTTGCCAACCCTGATGTTGATGAGGAATCACTATGCTAGCAGCATTACTACTAGCCGAGCGTATATTCGTGGAGCACTGGCAACCTTACCGCAGAAATACAACACTACATCAAAGTAGTGCTATTTCACTGCGGTGTTCTGTAAGGCGGAGGTCATAGATACACTTACATAGGACAGTCCCCAGTCGGGCGGCTCCAATATTGATGGGAAAACCTACGGGAGATCCCAATTCGCCCTGCCTTCCTTTTTTTAACTCAAGGTGTGATTAATCACTGTACTCAAGCTTAGAAAAACTCATTGGTACAGGCCGGGATTAGAACCTGGGCCCATCAGATCACAGGCCGTTGCTTCAACCAGAAGGTCACCTCGGCTTATAAGCATCGTTATATTGAATTGTGCACAATTAATGATGCGTGATGATATTTGATTGATTCAATGAGAGGCGCAGTTGAGTGCTCCAGTAGTGGGCAAATATACTTTGATACATAAGGCTGGCACACACACACACACATTGCCAGACCCTTTTCTATTTATCATCTTCTCTCAAAAGCTCTCGCAGTTAATATGAAATTAAGCTTTACAGTTGAGTTCCGGTTTCAATTTGCTCGGCGAGGAACACCGGAAATTTCACGCCACTGAATATAAGAGGTAAATCTTTAAAGAAGAAACCGGTTGCGGGCGTGCGAATCCACTTTATATATGATATAGTTACAGTTGGGAGGCGGCTGCGGCCTGCTAGCGTGTACCTTCCTATAGTGATCCATACATACATTCCCTGTCAGTTGCACTCGACTCGACACATGGACGATAGTATTCATATCGCACAGCAACAAGTTACATCGGTCATCGAGGCCCCTATAACGCATCTATGAGTGTTGTTGGAACTGCCATTCGTTCAGATAATACTACTTCTGAGAATAACTGCCAATAAATTCAGCTAAGCGCTTGTCATTTTAATTTTATATAAAAGTCAGTTCTATTTTCATAAAATGTATGAAGTGTTTGATGAGTTCAGTTTTATTGCCGGCGTCTTTTAAATATTGGTTCATCGCCGTTACCGTTACTATACAACAAACATGGAGTGATGATTGAATAACACATGATATAACTACATATAATAACATTACGATCATCGGTGATGAGCGTGAGCTGATACCATCTGTCTGATACCATCTGTCTGCAGCTTCATTGTCTGCTGATGTGTGTATGTGTGTGTTAGTGTAGTGCGTGTCGCGTCACATGTGTTTTGTTTCCGTATAGGTTATTGCACAAGTTGTCCCATTAGGCGACGCTGATCGCGGTATCATGTGTATAGCCCGCGGGCCGGCTCCAGCGCCAGACGATAGCCTCTCTTACAATGCTCTAATTCTATTAGTTTTATTTCGTCGCTAGCTGCATTATCTGACGTTCGAGAAACCATTAAGCTGTATGAGTTTAGGAAGTTATACAATAAAAACAACATTTATTACCACATTACCAAGCGGGAATTCAAGATAATTTCACACTTTACAAGTGTAAGCCGAGCGTATATTGCACAGCCAAGACTCATTTCCGGGCGCGAGACGTTGGGGCTACTCTGCTGCATAATACTGGCGAACCATTCCGCACGTCAACCGAGGGCGGCCGGTGCGGGGAGTGAGTAATGTGGTCGTCCGGCGACCGCCTCCGCCCGGCAGCCCGCAGATTGGGCCATTCCTCCTCGTTAGCGCGTAGCGTCTCACCAGCTGACAACAGACTGACTCCCCGCTAACTATTAGCATTTAATTGCTGACCCTAATTACTTGGTACAATCTCATTTGCATCCTGTTAACATCAACTTAAAACATATTGCTTTTTTGATTGCTTTATTTTTCTTATTTAATTTTAAGATAAAAATTAATAAAAAGTATTGATATTTAATTTTGGTGGTCTTGTGGTTGAAGCAACGGCCTGTCATCTGATGGGCCCAGGTTCAAACCCCGGCCTGTACCAATGTTTTTATAAGCTCAGGTAAGTACAGTGATGAATCACACCATGAGCTTAAAAAGAGAGGTATTAGTAGGACCTCGTAGAATTAAGCACGGTTACAATTTGTATATAGCAATTCCAACTACATGGTAAGTAGTGCAGTGCAGTTTGAGCGAGCATTATTGTGCAGAGAGCGCTTATTGTGCTCCGCTAGGGATGTGTGAATAACGCGCGCTCAACAAGTGCTCGCCGCCGAGAGCAAAGCGGCCTCTCATCCGCGGTCACACCCCACCACTACTGCTGCAGGCTGCGGGCCGCCATCATACAGCCCGTGTCTGCACCTGAAGTTACTTCCCTTATGCTATCCACACTCAACCCGTCTTGTGTCCCTGCTCTAGCGGCGCGTCCGATACACTTATTATGCCGAGAATATTCAAGGCGTTTTAGTTACCAGTTAGTACGCTAACCCTGGAATTAACGGATTGGTACATGGTCTTATATCGAGAAAGGCTAGCCTAGCAGATAACGGGCTATCTGGTATCTGCTCGGCTAGACCGGATACTATGTAGTGTTAGGTGGTATTGTTTAAATTAAAAAAGATATTTGTCGGCATTGTTTACCTCCAACCAAGCAACAGCACAAGATTTTGGAAATTGCACTCCCATGTCATGGACAAGTTACAGCCAGCACTGCTTGTTATCTAAACTGTGTAACAATCCTGTTATTCTGCACACAGAGTGTCTTCATGCAGTTGATCTCTAACAAATTCGCTGAGAGCAAACTTTTTACGAGTTGTGCTAGATGTTGTATGAGCGGGGGTCGGGCGAGAGCTGCCTGCACCATACTATACATGGCGAGTGTTTCTGTTGCCTCGTTACATTATCCACACAACACGGAATTAGTAGAGTAGATAAATAATACACAAACACCGAATCATACGTTGTGATTGGTTGCGACCCGCCTTTGTACCTCCACCTTATGTTCATTACTCGCTGAGGAAACCTGATCTTTGTATGTTGTCATTAAAATGGTTGAGAAACACATTTCGCTCGAATAATTAAATGCTGCCAGTATTGTAGGCACACTCCGACAGTATGGCGATTGCGTCAATTTACTTTTATATATAAATATCTAATTACTGTAATTATCTGTAAATAAATAATACCACGATACATTGAATGAGACTTGATAGCGATAGCAGTCGCGCGTTATTGTTTTTTAGAGACTCGTAGCAGCTACGTAGTGCATCGTAGCATTTCGTAGCGCTTAGTGGGTGAACCGTAGCACTATGTCCGTAGCATATTTCGCTGCGGATAGTTATGCTGATGATGCGGAAGCATTTGAGTGACGCGGGGCGCGGGAGCGGCGCTACCGGATAAAGGCCGAGTGCGTCGCTCGCTGCACTATATTGCTATATATTGATCCTCACAGGGCACTTTGATGACACAGTCGATAGGCTTCAGGGCCGCTCCTGTTAATGTAATGTGTGATATTAATGTTTAGCTACTGGTGATGACATATTACACCATATGATTTATTACATAAGGGCTCAAGTCAAAGTTTCTGCTAATAATATTTGGCGCTCGGTGTTTATTCGCAAATCCAATATTTTCATAACATTATAATACATAAAGTACGTAAATGTAATAGTTATGTAAATCTATCCATTAGGCCCGAATCTGATGAAGCCCCTCGGCGGGGCGCGCCACAAAGAAGCACCTTTAATAACCAGATTAAAGGGAAATATGTTTACAAAGTAAGTCTAAATTAATTGAAACGTTCTTTATTATAATGGATTTATATGTTTGTTGATGTACAGTCCCTATCTACATCTGTTAGACACGAGCCGTGTAACGAGGCTCATGAGAGTTTTGTTTTATCATCAATACCATAGAATAGATAGTTTAGGCTACTCATGTATGTAGAAGCTTTCACATTTTCAATATTCCAAAGCTCCTTTCCTCAGTGTATTGTTTAGTGTAATTACGACGACGATCAACAAGTACAGTACTTGAGATAGAGTAGTGGCCCTTATTCCGTGTGCGGGCTCGAGACTGAGAGATCGGTCAGGCGGGCCTCAAGATCACAATCATAATCTTTATTTGATCAGTTTCTTTTCTCGCTAAGGCCCACGTTACTGAAGAGCGCGGTCTCCACTAATCTGATATTACCCTTCAGGTTTGATAGGCAGTGGCTCACAGGAGATCACCAGCTACATGTCTTACAATGACCAGTTGCTATAAAACCAGACTATCCTATCCACACGTGGATAAACTTGTTTAAACACGTTTGTTTCATCAAGTGTTGGTTGCGTCAGACAATACATATTGACTCAGATTTCGCATTCAGCACCATATTCGATGCACAATACTTTAAACTCCGTGGTGTCCTTGTCAATAAGGTTTAGAATACATTAGCCATATACAGAGGAGTAGAGATGGAAGTATGTTCCCATCCCATGAACAATCTCGAGATGCCCCACACCTTAATATGTAAATACCTAGAAAGTAATAATGACCGACCGAGATTTGAATTGGGATCACTTCACTCGAGGGCCGGCCACTCATCCACTGGGCGGCCAGGGTCCTTATCCACACAATAGGTCAATACAATAAGCATTATTTTCACGATATATATATATATAAATATATATATACCAGAACAAGGTACTGCTTCCCAAGTACTTACTCGACTGAAGTACTCGTATTTCAATATTACTGAATATTCATTCAAAGCTAGGAATATCGATAATACACAACACTATCAACATTTTTTTTTAATTTATTTTATTTTCCGTTTAACTTACTACGCCGTGCGTTTGTGCTCAGTAAACATACAACGTTAGGTTCGATTCCCGCGCAAGTATTGATGCGACGAGCATTTGTGCTTACCTTGAGTCAGGGAGCTTGGTGTACAATCCATACATAATGTCATTTCAAAACAACTATTTAAGTATCATTCAGTTACCTAGTGCCTGTATGAGGTCGGCGCGGCAAGCGACGTGACATGCTTTTCGTACATTATTATTCATAGCTGACACCCATCCTCGCCTTGATATCTGCACACGGCATGTGTAGTGTGGTGTGTGTGGTGTGTGTGTGTGTGTGTGTGTGCAACATCTCGCTACAATGTGTGTGACGTCGTCTGCGAGCGTCATTGTTTCCCGTTGTGTTGTTGTACTCCTCGGCCAAGTCCCTGTCGCCACTTCGCTAATAGCCGCTGTCTTTTATAGCACGCCGTTTGAATCAGCCGAGTGACTTGAAACGCCGACCTCTCTCACAAACACACACTCCGGTCCCGCTCCGGCCCGGCCGGTATAACACCTAAAGTTAATTGTAACACAACGTTTTATGAGTAACCAAATGAGATCAAGAGATCTCGGTGTTAAACAAACAACTATTCCGCCGGATATGGGGCTGAATTTAATTTGTAAAACGAGGTTGAGGGGCCAGCAACTCACCTCTATATAGTCGTAGTTTAATTGCGTATTTCCTCTGCTAGCACATTATATAACGCTATGCGGGGCCGGCATATAATATTCAGTTTTTCCTGTTCAATAGGTAAAATAAATTGGAAACCTTTATTTGCGATGTGATCCGGCGGTATCCCTGACGTAACTTGTATTTGGTTGTGTGTATATATATACACGATGCTCGTATATATATATATATATATATATGTGTGTGTGAGGTGGTTGTGGTCGGTGGTGATTGATTGATCGTGGAATAATTACATTGAATTAGGATCGGTCAATACATAATGCGTATGTGATGTGACGTAGTTACTGTATACATTGAATGTCAATGTGGAGTATCGAATCGGAACGAAAATAATAATATTCTGTTAATATTGTATTATAAAATTAGATTACACTATCACTAACAATACTTGTATACGATCATTCGATGTAATATAGGTGTCAGCTCTTACTATGTCTCACGCTCAGAATGATAACTCAAGCTCGCTAACGTACCTAACACCACGTGTCAGCGGCGACTGATACATATGTACATGTAGTATACAATATCCGCTGGTTCGCGGGCCGCACGCCGCACGCCGCACGCCGCACGCCGCACGCCGCACGCCGCACGCCGCACGCCGCACGCCGCACGCCGCACGCCGCACGCCGCACGCCGCACTCTGCACGCCGCACTCCGCAGCTCTCACAAACCAACGCCTGTAAATACGCGATAAAACAACGCGAAACTAATCATTTAACTTTGTGAAGCCTCCGTAAAACTACACCTTCCGACCCTCGGCATTTTATACATCGCAATAAGCAGGTATTTCATTATCTTCTCGTTGGTATTTAGTAAACAAAGTAGACGTTTGTTTAATTTATTTAAAATATTAGGTCCTTACATATGAAATTGGCGTTTTGTATGGGAGGAACAAAAAGTCGAATATTTTTTAATATAATATATTTAATTAATCAAAGTATGAACCATTATTTTCTATGCACTTTTGCCATCTCATAGGTAGTTCATTGATCCCTTTACTAAAAAAACCAGTCGGACGGGAATCAATAAAATCTTTGAAGGCGATTTGGACTGCCCCATCGGAGTTGAATTTTTTCCCTTGCAAGAAGTTATCCAAATTTCGAAAAAAATGGTAATCTGTTGGAGCAAGGTCCGGGGAGTACGGAGGATGTCTTAGACTTTCCAATTGAAGCTCTTCTAATTTAGTAGCCGTCTGTAGCGCAGTGTGTGGTCTAGCGTTGTCGTGAAGCAGCAGTGGCGTGGAGCGATTGACCAGCCTAGGTTGTTTAGCCGCTAGCTTTTCCATCATGGTTTGCAATTCCTGACAATAGACATCAGCCGTAATAGTCTGGCCAGATTTGAAAAAACTGTAATGAACAATACCGGCACTAGTCCACCAAACGCTTACAAGTAACTTTTTTGGGGTTAATTTTCGCTTGGGGCAGGATTTGGCTGGCTGGCCAGGATCTAACCATTGCGCTGAGCGCTTCCGATTATCGTAAAGAACCCATTTTTCATCACAGGTAATGATTCGGTTTAAAATACCTTCATTATTGTGCCGGTTTAGTAATGTAACGCAGCAGTCGACGCGCGTTTGCCGGTTTGTTTCAGTCAATTCGTGAGGTACCCACCTTTCAAGCTTTTTAATCTTCCCAATTTGCTTCAAGTGAATTAAAACAGTTTTATCACTAACATTGCAGCCTGCAGCTAACTCGGACGTGGTTTGCGATGGATCCGCTTCCACAATAGCCTTCAACTCTTCATTATCAACTTGAGTCTCAGGCCGTCCACGGGGCTGGTTCTGCAGGTCGAAATTTCCAGAACGAAAACGTTGGAACCAAAAACGAACTGTGTTTTCTTTTGCAACACGACCGCCATACACATCATTCACCCTTCGAGTTGTTTCCGCAGCACTAGTGCCACGGCGGAACTCGTACTCGTAAATAATGCGATATTTAAGGTTTTCCATTTTGTAAAATGAGTGACGCAAACAGAAAAAAACAGAAGAAAAAAAACAAATGAATGACGATCATCGAAGCACAAATACATGAGTCTATAGCTGTACAAATTTGAATTTGGAATTCCTTACCAAAGAGGAGAAATTCGTGATTAAAGTGGCCAGTACGAAAAACGCCAATTTCATATGTAAGGACCTAATATATTATCATGGTTCACTGGCACGGTACTGCTGTGCCGCTGAGCTTCTGGGTTTGATTATCAGGTATTATTACACTAAAGAGTATATATATACTATCCCTCCACACATGTTATCCATCTTACCTGGCCAATAGCCCCCGGTACTCGCTATTTGTAAAAAACACTTTGGTTATAAGAGTACCAGTAGAATGTGATCGTTTGGGAGAAGCTCGACCACTACGCGTGTCTAAATACTGTGTAATTAATTTACAGTCTTAAGGCCGAAGGTACTCGGAACAGAATTGAGTTCAATCAGCGTAGAACAGGTGCCTGTTATCTCGCCCGTTTTTATCATATTACCTGTTGTGTAGCCACTTGCCACTAGCCGCGTATCGTAAGGCTTGTTACACATGCCTTAACTAATATCCTAATCGGTTGCCTTTTATCGGTGGAGAAGCATCTAGGCCTAGATTGGCCTACTTAAGGAAAATCACTACAAAGTATAAAACAAAGTCGCTTCCCGCTGTCTGTCCCTATGTATGCTCAGATCGGCGGGTCGCTAAATGTTTAGAAAGGTGTGGTCTAGATTAGCAGTGATTTTACCTCGCTGGAGATCCTCGAGAGCCGATCGATACTTGAGCATGGTCTGTTTGATTCATGTCGGAGCACGAGACAGTACCTAGTGATAGTGCAGGCTCCTGAGTGTTCACGTCTGAAGGCGGGCGGCCGCTCGGGAGGGTCAGCACTTCACCACGTCACGTCGGCTGTGATCACTCACTGCCTTCTATATGTCAATATATTTAATTAAATCAACCTATGGTGGCCTATAATAATATGCTAGCTAAATACCGCATTGAATGATGGTACGATATAACAGTGCAGTACCAGTGAATCTAATGTTAGTTTCACCAACTCTATACACCGTCTGCGTTAAGAAAATAATGTGCCATTTATAAAATGGGTTCAAAATGCAAATGAGAGCCGCTACTCGGTTGAATTATGGATCATTTTACATAAGTCATGTATAAGTGTAATCTGCAGCATTAGATCTAATAAGTCTATTAGCTTTAGAACATTACCATAAAAGGCAGCTCCACTTGATTCACCGCCGCTCCCCGCTCCCCGCCCGCTCTCCCCCACTCGGAGCTTATTTCCGATGTGTCCGCGCGCACTCATAATTTACAGGTTTATCTTTAAAATTTAATTTAGTATCAGAGTGTACTCCCGCCTCTCCATTATAGAGCGGCGCCGACCACCCAACAATTTCTCTTAGATAATGTGAAAGGCTTACGTTAAGCCAAATTGTACTTTGAAGATAAAATTTGGGCAAATTACCAAATTAATTGGATGGTAGCCCACAATAGCAGCAATAAGGTTTTTATGAAATGAGGTGAAACATATATATATGAGCATTGCTCTATAAGAGGCATACAGTATGTGCGGCGTAGTAAGGAAGGCCCCCGCGGCGCGGGTCGTATCCGCCGCACTTCCGACCCGCCCCGGCCTGCACAGAGCACACCACACCACCACACCACCACACCACCACACCACCACACCACCACACCACCACACCACCACACCACCACACTACCACACTACCACGCGAGCCACGTGATGACATTCACGACGCAGATAATCACTGTAATGATGTTCAACTGAAATGTTATTATAACAACAGGCGGTATGAATATTCATGAGCTGTAATTTTTATCAAATTGAGGTAGCGGGCGAAGGGCCGAGATAGCCTCGGCTCGGATCAGGATATTATACTAAAGTGTCGTATTCAACATAAAGTATAAGTAATGAATGAGCCCGCACGGTGGCTGTGGCGACCTGTTGGTCGGTGTGGCGGCTCCCATTGACTATCGCAATAATCTGTGCTCAAATTAACATTATTGGATAAATTGTGGTAACGTTACATATATATTATTTGGAGATCGGTCGGAACACCTGTGCTCTAAACAAGACGGATTCTCCTCGCAACTGACTTTGAGATATTTTACTATTGGCTTTTAAAACTAAACGTTGTTAACCGGAGCCGAGTCCAATACAGCGGTGGAGCCCGACACGTGTCTATTGAGTTTACAGTAATGAAGTGGACAGTAAGAGCACATTCTATACAATAAAGTATTCTTTTGAGCATCCATTTGGTTTGCGACGTTCAACACGTGCTGCGAACACGTGCTGCGAACACGTCGCACGCGACAATAATATATAATGCTGAGGGAGATGTACGTCAGGCGAGACTGCTCGCGCCACCAACTACTTGGGCTCCCACACATACTTCGTACAACTTATTCAAAACATTATTTAAACCCCGAGATCAATGTGAATATAATTTACAAAATTCTGTCAAACAGAGCGCCCGCGCCTTCGGTAGTTGTCAAATATTTGTATTCTGCTGTCGATACAAAATATTTGCCGGTCGGTGTAGCATAGAGGCGGCGCGTTGCCATCGCAAATATTTGTGTGAATCGTATGCGAAGGGCTGCTGATGCTTTTACAAATAAAATATTCGTTGTACACTAATTTATGGCCGCGAATTGATCCACGTGGATATACATACATATGGAACATTATTCTTGACTTGCACACCTCATGTACATCTTCTACATTGATCAATACCTTCCGAGCACTCTTTACGTTGCACCCTTAGAATAATGTATTGTAAGATTGCAACTTTTCTTTATGTATGTATGTATGTATGTGTGTGTGTGTGTGTGTGTGTGTGTATGATGTGCCACCAATATTGTGCTGGTGCTCCGTCGTGCGCTGCGTGTATTTATTGCTTGGCCATTTGTTTCACTAGCCCCTGCCTGCTGGAATGGCGGTACAGTCAGTTACATAATATATATCGCACTAGTCTATCGCATTACTAACACATTGTAATAACGCATATACATACATACAATATATTATATGTCAATATTACTCTCAATACAATGTTTATACAGTCAGTACATGTGGCACACCGATTATCAACAATATAGGAGTTTACAACTTTAATTTTCGTGTAAAGTCGAATTGATATGAACTATTAAAATAAAATGTTTCCGAACGCCGTTGATATTTATAATCATGAGGCGATGATAGACAGATTTGTTCCGCATTGGCCCCACATTTTCGTCGACGACCTCCTCAAGCAATGGCCGTGTTGATATCTCACAGCCTGTATATAATCCAATAATATACTTACGAAGCTCACCTTATAATTAAGAAATCCGAGTATCGCACGACTTAGGTGATATGACTACTTTTTAGAGTACCTCTTAGTTTTCGAAGTCGGTTAGGGAATCAACTCAAATCTGACGATTGATAGACGGATCAATGTAAAGTTTAAATATTGAATCAGAACTAAAACACACAATTTGGTGTAAATTGTGTGCAAAGTAAATAATTGAAGAGTTGAGCGACAGTATTCCCAGAAGACGGGCGGAACATTGTTAGCGTAGCCACGGCTCCCATCCTGGGAAGCGGAAGTGGTCAGACCCGCCTCAGATAATAATTAACAGTGGGGCTGGGGGCATCATAGCGGCCTGGGGCCCCACACCTGCACATCAGTATATATATTAAAAAACACAGTTCAATGTCTACATAATAAAGACATATTTTAGTACGATGTATGAAGCTGTTTGTTTTAACTATGAAATCTATTTGATTATGAACTGTTTATAATTGATTGTGGTCAATGAGACAAGCTGGGATCAGGTATTATAATTGTCGTGGGCCGGTACTGAGTCGCGACCTACCATTTGACGATTTCATTTATCCTGTTCTGACGCGAAAGAGTTTTCCTACCTAGCTACCTAGTTTTGTAGATAAAGAAATTCGATTGTCTCTTGCCTCTGCCACGACTAGGAGTAAAGGACGGTGGTTCATGTAATGTACAAACAGAAAATACACAATAAATTATTTCTCGCTCAGCGATAATGACACGTCGGTCGGTGGTATTAGAGTAGGGGTGTCTCGGTGCCGGTGTGACGGCGTCACGGTTGCGCTCGTTGCTTAACTTATATTTATTACGACATGTTCTATGTAGAGTAATATACTGATGTAATGTTGTTCTGCAAGTCGGTAACCCTGACGAGTCAATAACTACTGACGAGAGAGAAGAAGCTATTAATTATGTCAAGGCAGTCAGACACCCGTCGCCGCGTGTAAAAAGCGAGGTCGATCACTCGCACCTTCATTATAATGCTGAAAAGGATTGCAGTTGTACCGAAGATCCGGAAGCTGTAAGGACGCATGTGTGATTGTGAAGTACAAGGCGACCTGTTGCGACAGTATGCCTGTCTGTACTGTACTGTAGCCGGGTCACGTGTGGGACCACGGACTTACGAAACTTACGGACCGTCCTCTATCGGGGTCGATGACCGATGTATTGTTGCTAATGAAAGATCTAAATTGCACTAGCCACCCATTGCGTCAAATGCTATGATTAAAAGAAACGAAAAGTTATGTTTTTACTTTTACAGAAAGGTTTTAATGGAAATAATGTAATCCTAAGTTAAACAACCAAATACGGAGTCCCAAATGCGTAAATAAGCGCAGAAGCCATTTTAAATAATATACCCCATCAACTCACACAGTTGCACAGTAGCTCACAGCCAGATATACTTATGACTAACATTGACATGTTTCACTAGACCTTGCCGAAACTCGCAGAAAGCGTTCAAATCTATATCGAAAATCAATATTGTTGATTTAGGAACAATATACAAATATTTATTTATTGTTGTTGTTAAATTGGTTTAGTTATTCTATAGACACTCTTGGAAATAAATTAAAACCGTATTAGGCTACCCTGTAACGATGTTATATGGTATATAAATAAAAAAAAATTAAGCACATCCAGTAGCAGGATAAAGAGCAATTCAAAGAAATAGACACTCGAAAAACATAACCTTTCTTCTGTGGCAGTCGGGTGAATGCCAGATTCTAAAACTGTAATAGAGTGCCAAGTGTGCAGCGCCCGAGCCCCGAGCACACAGGAATGTGTCTCCAGCACAAGTAGGGCGCTAACTATGCCTGAACTATCCCTCCATCATGTCACGCGCCACACATTATCATGTTGTTGCACGCGACAACCACAAGCTCAAGTTGTTTCAACTAACTTCATGGATTCCGGAGGACTAGTTCGTAGTTAAGTTGTTGTACGAGACAGAGAGATTCATTTACAAAAAAATGTTATTACAACAGCCGTGGTGTCCGCGTGATATGAAGCGTTGCCTTCTATTCTAGTGACGCAAGTTCGAATCCCACCGATCGATACCGATCAGTTTTTCTATAAACTTAAGTGCAGTGATTAGTCACACCTCGAGCGTCAGGTTAAGTTAAGGAAACCATCGTGAGGAAACCTGCATAAATCTGCGAAGAAATTCAAGGACGTATGCAGTGCCTAAGAGACGGTGACGGACTCACCATCTGTCTCGTTGGCTCCAAATAATCCTTTGAAAGTGTGTGTAGTAACACCTCTGCATACGTGTTCAGGGACCCTAGTGGGAAGGTGTCGAGATATATTATTAATATTATGTAACATTATTACAACTAAACCAGTTGTAATACGTGGCGCGACATGCCGGCAACTTTTTATACAGTCGGTGGCGGGCGCGGGGTTCAATGACATTATCTCCTTGCTCCTCGCCGCAAGTGTGAGCCGTCAGCCCACTCGAGTGTCTCCTCTGTTAGTTAGCAGCGAGCTGTAACTGAGTTAGGGCTGACTCACTTGGTACATGTCTAGCTTGTATCCTATTATGATATGTATAGTGTACATATAGGTTGTACACACCTTTCTTGTGACGTCAACGGTCTCAACCGCTTGGACAAAAAGCCGAGTAATGAAACTACAGTCGTAACAAACAATTGCTGAAATTAAACTCTGTCAGTTTTTATGGTCGAACAAACAGACGAAATTGTAGTCGACTGTTGCAACGGTCATTTGCGAGTTGGCTTTTGCTTATGGCAATGTTGTGATACTTTGACGACACGTTGTTCTAGTGGCCGGTGCACCTGCTGGTATGTATGTGATAAATATTTGGTAGACATAGTACAAGCGTAGCTAAGTTTGGATCTTTCGCATCAGCGTAGTTATTGCTTGTAGTTTGGAGCAAGGGACCTGCTATTTTTGACTACCACATGCGCTTTCAAATTGTAACACAGTTACGTGTAACATCAGGTCTACATTACAATGTCAATAGGCGGGACACATGCCACAATAATATATAAACAACAGAGTTCACATCACGCGATAACTGTGTGGCCGCGGGTTGGTAGCTCTGAACGAACCCGCAGTATGTGGCGGCGGCATAAATACATGAACTCCTAAAGCAGCCGGTGAACTCTGGTAACACAGGGTCGCTTAGCCGAGTACAAACTAGCGGAATGTTTAATTAAAATCAACCCAAACGCAGCAGCCAGGCCGACACATTTAATTAAGGAAAAATAAATTTCCGTAAGACGGCGCTGCGCATGACGTACCCATAATATGTAGTCACTGGTCACGTTGCATCGCCTGTGGTGGAACATATCACAGATAGCACAACACAACTTATCCTGAACGTGGTCACCGGCCTTACTGAAGGGAAAATATGATATTGAGTTACAATAAGGAGCATGGAACTGAATGATAGATAAGTAGCTGATGCATGCAACGCTCGCCGCCTTGAGTCACATACATTCAACGACATAATATACAATTAGCAGAATAGAGCGAGGGACCACTCCTAATAACATATTTTTAACTAATATTATGTGTTGATGTTCTGACATATAACACGATGGTCAGTAATGATTACTCTTATATGACTTGCTAGGTGCAGCCCGTGCGATCATTACGTAGCCACTGCTATGCACAGACCCAAGGCCGTAAATTCCAACATATAGAATTGGGAAAAGGAAACAAAAATTAATATTTGTTCCGGAAAGTATTTCCCCGCCTTTATTGTAGGCAACACTTAATTGGATCCTTTCGGCAACTCTTTATTCTATTTTGTTGTAGCAGCTTTGCCTTATATTTTTACTGGGAACACGGGTAAATTTAATTGAAAAGAGTGTCTATTGCGTCGCATCCACTGAGTGTTGTTTACGATTATTAACCTCAAAGTACTGAGGATATCATATTGCTAGCAGTTTTTCCCCCGTGATCGGTGACCGGCTCACATTCATGCTCACATCTACATCCTGGGAGTGCAGTCCAGTAATCTTTGTTTTAACGAGATGAAATTTGAAACAGGATAGTGCTAAAGTAAAGCTAAAATAATAAATGTCCGTCAAGCTGTCTCACACACACACGCACCCAGCTGCAGCCCCGGATATTGAGTGCATCCTGCGTCCCCTCGCCAGTCACCTACTGGCTGCATAGCTCGCCAGTACTTGTATTTATTATTCAGTGTAGTCACTACACTCATTCCAATGGCTGGAGTTTTTGACCCAACTCTCACGCCGCCCCCAGCGGGGCTGCCGCCGCTTATCTATTACTTAGGGCCTAAGCTTTACAGTTCTCGGTTTATTTGTTTTGAGTTGTTTCTGTGATTTTGTAATAGATTAATTTATAAGATAAATATTGGATTAATTTTATTAGCTTGTAGGTAATAGTTATAATCGTTGTAGTGGCGACCGGTGTGCCCGAATAGAGTTGCCTGCAGTCGGTCGCTCGCGGCCTGTTAACACAATTACCACGACAGGCCGACGAGACGGGTACGCGACAATTTTCCACTCGAGCCGTGTTTAATGACAAGAGTTCCATACGATCTGCGCTCGCCGCCTTTGTGAGTGTTAATGAAGAGGCTTACTCAGGGCTATTGTCTCCGAGGCATTGCGACAGATCGCTATACTCGGATATGTTCCCAATTATATTGTTGTTATTTCATCCGAAGCGGTGCGGTTTTCCTGTTTCCTACGATGTAGTCAATTATCTATAAAAAAATAAATTATTTTTGTCGTAAAAATAATTATTAATATTTCAGATTGACATTAGCTACCGTACGGTAAACGTTTGCCATCAGGTAGCCCGTATTCTTGTTTGTCAATATTGTGGTATTTTAAAATCCTTCAACGAACATAAAAACAAGCAAGCCTTACAGTTGTCGCATATGATGTGTAACATCAGACATCACCGTTGTCCGTCAGGTCAACTCTACCACTGCGCGCGCTCATTGGTCAGATCCAATAGCCTCCCGGGCTTCCTGTAACACACTCCCGTCCCTTTTCATGAAACAACTGCCAGGAAAGCGAGAGGACGGATATTACACATCAATACAAGTTACGTCGACCTCACACCACGTATATGAATAACATAATTATAGTATTCGAGATCAGTGTATTGAGTGTCCGTCCTCCGCCGGCTGGTGCGGGCCTGCACTGTCCATTATAAATAAAAATACACCCGGAATCGATAGCTGGTTGTGTGGGGACACAACCAGCTATCGATTCTGGGTGTATTTTTAGGAACCCCTGAATAGTGTGTTGGTTTATGCACAGCTTTATATATACATATATACCCACGCGTGGAGTCACGTGACTAGTCTATAAATGTGAACAATGTACTCGTGGCTCTCCTCAAGAACCAACCAATTTTCCGGGATATAACAGCTGCTTAGGAATCCCCTACGGATTTATGGCTTCTGCTGAGAGTAATTGAAATTGGCTTAGAACCTTTTGAACTGTACTTCACACGTCGTGTGTGTGTGTGTGTATGTGTGTGTGCGGGTGAAACATTTACATACAGATGTGAGGAATAGCAGGGAACTGGCTGTTGATATACCTCGCGTGGTTTATTGATACTATGGGACAGTACAATGATGATATGATAGAATAGATGTGAGCTATATTACAAAGAAAGAAGTATTGAGGCCCTAAATAGGTTTTTATGCATGCCGATCGTATGTCACTCTCTACATACGCAATACAATACCGAAACATAACTCTACCAATATAATAATGGAAACGGTTATTAAACGCTAAATATAAAGTTGTTTACTTAGCATGTATTCCGTCATGTTATTATGTATGTATGTCTGTATGTAATATATAATGTAGTTATAGTGAGCGACCCGCGGTAGAACGCAAGCATCTCTGGCGCGCGCTCTTATTGCATTTCACACATTTTTACTGAGCTCCAGAAACAATATGAGGAAATAGTTGTGTCGGTCATGAACACGTCACGCACTAAGGTCACGCCTGGATGCCTGGGACGAGAGGACCGCGCTTCCTACCTCACATATACTATGCGTGAACTAACATATTGGTTTGCTTTTTGTAAGAGCTATTTATAGTACACTATTATGATCACACTACGCTTTGTTTGTATCGTAAATAATAAAGATTTATAAACAGTAATGTTGAGAAGTAAGCCTCCCCTCGGAGGGACAGCATGTGCGGCTAATGTGTCGGGAGCGATGCGCGGTCGGCAGCCAGGCGTTACCTAACTCTGCAAACACAAGTGTTGCGCGCTTTGTTCAGGTTTTCACGCACACTGAAATTTATTAATAAACTTCAGCTTGTACTCTTGTTGAAAGTTCTCGCAATGTGAATCTCCTTCATTTCTTTCTATCACTGAACGCGATGCCAGTCTGTACGTGTCGGATCTCGCGAGGCTTGTTTGAGATGGACGGTTGAGATGCTACGCCGTAGACGTGCTACGAGGCTACAGTGCTGTAGCACAATGATCACACTACTTACGTTAAACGTATTTACTTCGGAAATAATAATGAACCGTCAAAGGATATCAGGTAATTTAGTGTCGGATGTATCTACATCATTCATTAAAATGTTATTATGTTTCCAGCTTCATTCTTTGCGATTTAGATTTACATATTGTAGTAGCGTTTCCATGTATTAGCCTTGCACGTATTTTTAAGAGCATTATTTTATTAAAAAATAAGTTGTTTTATTGATCTTACTATGTACTCCCACTACAAAATCCCACTACCACACACTCGATAACCGATCGTTTTTATTTTTACTTCATTCTGCGTTTACGTGTCGAAGCCATCGCACGCCTAGTCCTCATTTCATCAGTGTTGAAGATTTCCTTTGAACATGGGGAAAAAACGTAGGAGCGACAAAAGTGATGAAGGAATAAGACGAAAGATTAAAAAATTGGAAGAAAAGTTACAGAAAAAGAGGTCTTCTATTATTTATTCTTCAGAAGATGAAGCTGACGGTAAGTTTGATCATGTATAACTACCGTTAACATTTAAAATCGATGCGAGTTTACCATACTGGGTTCTCTCTGTCACAGTTATACAATAAGTTATTGTTAACATTTGAAAATTGATGCGAGTTTACCGTACTGGGTTTTCTCTGTCATATAATAAATTACCGTTAACATTTGAAAATCGATGCGAGTTTACCGTACTGGGTTCTCTCTGTCACAGCTATATAATAAATTACCGTTAAAATTTGAAAATTGATGCGAGTTTACCGTACTGGGTTCTCTCTGTCAAAATCATATATGGAATATTTCCTTGCTCCAGATCCTGTGATTGCAAGAGAAGACAACATGATGGAGTCTCTTTATCCTCCACTAAGTGAGCGATCGCCGTCACCGCCGCCTGAGGCCTTTTACGACCACGAGGCTATAATGAGCCCGCCGGTTCCTGGTATACTGGAGGTACCAACTAGCCCAACACCTCAACCAGGAACCTCGATTGAGGCATTAACACCTACGGCAGATAATTCCGAAGACAAAGGTCTGGATGAGGGGTTATTAAATATCCTCGGGGACGCTCCCAAGCCCGATGTAGTCCTGGGAAAAAATATTCACAAAGACATCGCTATGAGATGGCAGGAAATCCTGATCAAGGGTCTCTCCACGGAGACCAAGGAAAAGCTTTTAAAAGAATACCTAATCCCAGCCAACTGTGAACTTCTGGCACCTCCAATCTTAAATCCAGAAGCCAAGGCTGCGCTTACTGATATATTAGTAAAGAGAGACTATTCACTTTCAGCTAAACAAAGACAAATTGGTATTGCACTAGCGGCGTTGGGTCAGGCTACTGACATGATAATCTCCAATGAGACTTCGGTGCACAAATTACAGTCAGTCATAACTTGGAGACAAAAACTAGGAGGAGTTTTGTTACCAATGCAATTAATGCATCTTTAAAAGAAGCCCTTATTGACACCTCAAGAGACAAGTATCTGTTTGGAGAAAATATTACTGAGAAGCTAAAAACTGCTAAGACTATTCAGAGATCAGGAGAAGCCTTACGTAATCAACAAAAATCACATTTTAATAAAAATCATTTTAATAATCAAAATAGATATAAGAATTTGGGAAACTTCAAAGCCCTGCATCCGAAAGCAGCGAACAGGTACGATGCGGGGCAAGCTCGTCCAGGTCCTCGATCAGCCGTCAATCGCTTGCCACCACGCCGGCCGCGAGCGCCGCCGCCGCCACCTCCTCCACAGCCGCCGCTGCCGCCGCCTCTCCGCACGTACAACACACGTCGTTAGAAGCCACCAACGAACCAAAGGTACCATTTGCTGGTCGACTAAAATATTTTATACAAAAATGGCACAAAATTACGAATGATCCTACAGTCCTACAATGGATTGAGGGATACACCATTGATTTTAAATCTATGCCATCACAGGACTATAGTCCTTCTGTGTATCCTAAGTCATTGCAAGAATCAGTAGAATTTGAAAATGCTATACATGAGCTATTAACATGCAATGCTATCTCTAAATGTGATGAACTACCAGATCAGTTTGTTTCTAGTATATTTTTAGTAACCAAGCCTAATGGTCAAAATCGCTTCATCCTAAATTTAAAGAATTTAAATAAATTTATTAACACTAATCATTTTAAAATGGAGGATTACCGGACTGCCTTAAAACTTATGACTAATAACTGTTTTATGGCCTCTATAGATATGAAAGATGCTTATTAATATTAACGAATCACAGAGAAAATACTTACGATTTAATTACAACGGTCAATTATATGAATTTAATTGTTTACCTTTTGGTCTGTGTACAGCCCCATTTGTTTTTACCAAAACAATGAAACCTGTAATGGAATACTTAAGATCGCGCAACTGTCTATCGGTTATTTACTTGGATGATATTTTATGTATAGATTGTAATTATACAGAATGTCAAAGGAACGTTAAAATCACTATATCACTTTTAAATTCACTCGGCTTTATGATAAACTATGAAAAAAGCAGTCTGGTTCCTAGTACACAATGCAAATTTCTTGGTTTTATATTTAACTCAAGAAATATGTCTTTAGAACTACCCACAGCTAAAAGAGATAAAATCAAAGATATGTTGATATACTTTTTAAAATTACGGCAATGTAAATTGCGAGAGTTTGCAAGACTGATTGGCATTATAATATCGGCATGTCCAGCAATAGACTACTCTTGGATGTACACTAAAGAATTTGAACGTTATAAATACTTATGTTTACTGAAAAATGACAGCTATGACCAAACTATATCAATCCCGGATACACTAAAAAATTATCTAAAATGGTGGGTAGTTCATATAAAAACTGACGTGTCTAAATTACGCTTCAACCGATACCAGCTTGAAATTTATTCCGATGCATCATCTACCGGATGGGGTGCGTTTTGTAATAATTTAGAAGCACACGGACATTGGACAGATGACGAGAGAACGTTACACATAAACGAATTAGAAATTAAAGCGGCTTTTTTCGGTATCAAAGTTTTTGCTAAGGATGTATCTAATTGTGAAATTTTGTTACGAATAGATAATATTACTGCAATTTCATGCTTAAATAGAATGGGTAGTGTCCAATACCCACATCTTAATAATATTTCCAAAGAGGTTTGGCAATGGTGTGAAAAGCGTAAAATAATAATTTTCGCTTCTTATATTAACACCAAGGATAATACCGAAGCTGATCGTTTGTCCAGAATAAAATTTACGGATACCGAATGGGAATTGGCTGACTATGCATTTCAAAAAATACAAAATGAATTGGATTTCCCAGTAATTGATTTGTTTGCGTCCCGACGCAATGCAAAATGTAATTATTTTGTCGCATGGAAAAATTGACCTGATGCTTGGGCAATAGATGCCTTTACGATCCCGTGGGATGATTGGTTATTTTACGCATTTCCACCATTTTCCTTAATTCTAAAAGTGTTACAGAAAATTATTAATGACAGGGCAGAAGGTATTGTCGTGGTCCCGTATTGGCCTACTCAACCATGGTTCCCGCTTTTTCAGAAGCTGTTAATTTCTGAGATTGTCATCTTTGAACCTGATTTTAACTTATTAAAATCTCCTTTCAGGGACGCTCACAACCTGTACCGCAGCCTTCGTTTGGTTGCCGGGAAATTATCAGGCAAGCGTTATTAAAACGATCCTTATCACCTAGATCTATTTGCTTCATTCTTTATCTGAAAATACTTACAAACAATATGATTGTGCTATTATTAAGGCTTGGATGGAATATTGTACTAAACATAGTTATAATTTTACATCAGTTTCCGTCCCTATAATCATTCATTTCCTGACAGAAGTTTTTGATACGGGTGCTAAATACGGCACCATAAACTCTTATAAATCTGCCCTATCATTATTACTTGGTAACATCCTCAAAGAAGATGATAGAGTTAAACGGTTTATGAAAGGTGTTTTCAGACTTAGGCCCTCCAATCCTAAGTACAATATGACATGGGACCCAAGTTATGTCTTAAACTATTTAAGTCAGAAATGGCCTAATGAGGACCTCAGTCTAGAAATATTGTCAAAAAAGACTTTGACTTTGCTGGCCTTAGTTACTGCCCATCGTATGCAAACATTTTCTTTGATAAAATTAGAAAACATAGTTATCAATCTTGAAGATATTACTATTAAAATCCCAGATTTAATAAAAACTTCAGGGCCAAACTCATACCAACCAATTTTAAGACTCCCCTTTTTTAATGAAAGACCTGAAATATGTCCTGCTAGAAGTCTCCAAGAATATTTGAACAAAACAAGATTTATACGTGGTAGCTGTAATTTTTTATTTATTAGTCATAGAAAACCGCACAAAAAGATTTCTACTCAAACCATGAGCCGTTGGATTAAGGATTCTCTTCTTCAAAGCGGTGTTGATACATCAATATTTTCAGCACACAGTACCCGTCATGCATCAACCTCAGTGGCCAGCAGACTTGGAGTCTGCATTGATGTTATTAGAAAGACTGCTGGTTGGAGTAATTCCTCCATTACTTTCGCCAGGTACTATAACAAAGATGTAGTTGTAAATACAAATGATGATTTCGCAAGAACTATATTATCTAATTAGGATTGAATTAAATTAACGTGTAAGGTAATACAATTGAAAAATGACTGAATGTAATTATCTGTAATTCACTTACTTGTGATTAATAATAAATGTGTGATGATATATACCCAATATCTACTTACCTTTACTATAACCACTTACTTTCAAGCAATTCACATTTTATTACACTCTGAACATCCTACAATATGTAAATCTAAATCGCAAAGAATGAAGCTGGAAACATAATTGATAATCAAACGAACTTACCAAGTGAAGTTCGATTCCAATTATGTGACAGCTTCATTCGAAGCGATTTATACACACCCACCCAAATTTATTAGTCATCATGACATTTCCCTACCCTTAAAAAATAAAATGTGACCAAACAAAAGAAAGATCCATCATGGCTTTAAACAAAATGAAGTAAAAATAAAAACGATCGGTTATCGAGTGTGTGGTAGTGGGATTTTGTAGTGGGAGTACATAGTAAGATCAATAAAACAACTTATTTTTTAATAAAATAATGCTCTTAAAAATACGTGCAAGGCTAATACATGGAAACGCTACTACAATATGTAAATCTAAATCGCTTCGAATGAAGCTGTCACATAATTGGAATCGAACTTCACTTGGTAAGTTCGTTTGATTATCAATTACAGATCTTTACACTCATACGAATCTTCGTATGAGTGTAAAGATCTATAATAACATTTTCCGTTGATATAGTGACAAGTACAATATATTGTATATGATACATGCGGTAGGTCCCCGGTGTGTGAGTGTAGTGCGTAGTGTCCCGCTAGCTCGGTGTCCGCCGCGGCTCACCTGCCTGCAGCCGGCGCCAGGTTATTAATCATCGTCTCCGGCATCAGCCCGAGCAGCCTCACCCCCCACCCCTCTCTCCTTCCCCCCACCCCGCGACACCCACCGACGTTACCATAAATCATATATCTTACGCCACTTTATAATTTTAAAACTATTTCCAAAAGTACCCGGAGCGCCGCCTCCGACGGAAGTCTGTTCGTGAAATACCATTTTTCTCCACAACACGTCCCGTGTTCGCAGTCGGTACAAAGGCATTTTATATTTGCAATACGTAACATGTTTGTGTGTGTGTGTGTGTGTGTGTGTGTGTGTGTGGGATTATCGGTGTTGGCAGGATCGGCGGCGCGGGTGCAATCAAACCGAAGCTTTCATGATGCATGGCTTGCGATGCTGGCACATTATACACATTGCATCGAGTCTCGATAATAGAGTTGGCTCTGGACCGTGTAGTATTGCAATTTATTCATTCAACTTTAGTAAATGATCCGGAAGCGTGTATGCTTGTATGCATTTTAGTGAAGCGGGTAATAGAGTAGGATTTTTTTAACAATATTTAATTAAAATATCAATCATTGTATTATATACCGCGGTGTCTGTGTGCCTGTATGTCAGTGGCGTGTTGTTCGGGGCCGCCCTAATCATAACAATTGCCAGTCACCAATTATTCTCCTCGCGGCGCACTCTAACATGATTATGATAAAATGTTCCGCGATTTGATTTTATGAATATTCAAAATCTTTTGTGTTGTCACTCTCATGTTCTTCTGTGTTATTGTATTGTGTTGTCACTCTCATGTTCTTCTGTGTTATTGTATTGTGTTGTCACTCTCATGTTCTTCTGTGTTATTGTATTGTGTTGTCACTCTCATGTCCTTCTGTGTTATTGTATTGTGTTGTCACTCTCATGTCCTTCTGTGTTATTGTATTGTGTTGTCACTCTCATGTCCTTCTGTGTTATTGTATTGTGTTGTCACTCTCATGTTCTTCTGTGTTATTGTATTGTGTTGTCACTCTCATGTCCTTCTGTGTTATTGTATTGTGTTGTCACTCTCATGTTCTTCTGTGTTATTGTATTGTGTTGTCACTCTCATGTTCTTCTGTGTTATTGTATTGTGTTGTCACTCTCATGTCCTTCTGTGTTATTGTATTGTGTTGTCACTCTCATGTCCTTCTGTGTTATTGTATTGTGTTGTCACTCTCATGTCCTTCTGTGTTATTGTATTGTGTTGTCACTCTCATGTCCTTCTGTGTTATTGTATTGTGTTGTCACTCTCATGTCCTTCTGTGTTATTGTATTGTGTTGTCACTCTCATGTCCTTCTGTGTTATTGTATTGTGTTGTCACTCTCATGTCCTTCTGTGTTATTGTATTGTGTTGTCACTCTCATGTCCTTCTGTGTTATTGTATTGTGTTGTCACTCTCATGTCCTTCTGTGTTATTGTATTGTGTTGTCACTCTCATGTTCTTCTGTGTTATTGTATTGTGTTGTCACTCTCATGTCCTTCTGTGTTATTGTATTGTGTTGTCACTCTCATGTCCTTCTGTGTTATTGTATTGTGTTGTCACTCTCATGTTCTTCTGTGTTATTGTATTGTGTTGTCACTCTCATGTTCTTCCGTGTTATTGTATTGTATGGATGTCGGTGTTGTGTTCATTATGTTCATATAGTTGGAGGATGTCACCATGATGATGGTAGTGGAGGCCCAGTGCAGCTGTGTTGGACAACAGTGCCAACATTATTAGTGAATGCACATCTTATATTCCCGCCCTCATACAACGTGCGACAGTAAAGAGATAGTGATTTGGGTTACTGCTCTTCTGTCGACCATTACCTACAGATAATCATAAAAGGGCAAATTGCTCCGGCAATGGCCGATTAATTTCAATGCAATCAAATGTTAATTAAAGAACATTTAAAACGACATCTTTATATTTATGTATATATTTGCTTCAGTTCAGTAGGTGGAGTTCAGGGTCGGCCTCGCTAGGGACAGCCGCGCAACATATGACATTGATTACAACTAGACGTCAATATGATCGTCGATACAAAGGCCGGCACTAAGAATAAGGACTTAGCGAAGCAATGTTCTTATTCTAAGGGCTGACACGACATCAGTGTCATAACACTCGTTGGTGGTACACCAGCTGTCGTCGAGTCTCCGGTGGAGTGTTCTAGTGGTGTAATAAGTGGTTCCCGCGAGTGTCGGCTGTTTGCAAAAACAGGCGCAGATGCGGCGCGCTTATTGTTTATTTGTTTACAATTCCATCGCTTCTGTTCCACCCTCGCGAGCTGCCACTCCGGGAGAATTATTGCATCTCACGATACAATGTAGCTATATACAACACAGTATACTTAACATACAACATTCGTTTTGTTTGTTTGTATGTATAGGGTATTATCTGGAACATTCTATGACCTAACAAACTTTCACTAATAAAAAGCTGATCTAACCCTGAGTAACGTTTGCTATATACACATCACACTCCTACGCAGGTGACGTCACCAATACACATATATAAACTACTGAATCACATAATATGCTTTAAATAAATAAACCCACACAGAAACACCCCTTAACGTTATTGTCTTGTACCTACTGTATGTATTGTATGGGAATTAATATAGAAAGGAGACGACGTCACATCACATCAACACTATTTCCACGAGGAAATGAAATGTATGCAAGTAGCTAGTCTTCGTGGTACGCTGCACTTGAGGGGTGGCACCGAATTGGTGCTAAGTGTCTTTTTCTAAAAGTAATTATAAATACTCGCCGCCCCTCCCCCCCCCCTCCCGCCCACCGCCCCCCTCCCCCCCTGGGCTGAGCATCGCAAGTGTCCAATACAGTCGGGCACATAATGCGGTAATATTTCACGGTGATCTCGAGCCTATCTGAAATTGGCCGCGTCACCGGGGATCGCGCCCTAATTAATATATTGCATCCATCAATGGCCAATATCCTACGTTCCTGCCGCTCACTAGGAACCCATTACAGACCTAATTCATTCATTATGTCCGAGAAATAACATTTGTATAGATATGGATCCATGTGATAAGTTAAGCAATGTTGCCGGGGCCAGCAGTTGGATTACTGATTTTAAGAAGAGAATATGAGTTTTCGCCATAACGTGGCATATATACATCTATTTTAAAATTTGCAACTTGTTTGATGTTTATTATGAAATTAACATAATATTTGCATTAAACAACACCAAATTTTTTTAAATACCGAACATCTACAATTTTAAAATGTTGGTAAAATGTCACCGCTGCCGGATATCTCATCTCCCTACATATTTCACTATGCGTCCTGGCCGTTGCACATTAGTATCCATTGGTCGCGTGTGGTAAGAGTTAAGGCGGCAGTGGGGTTGTGTGTGATATTGATAAGCAACACGCAGCGAAGCCTCCGTGAGCAATGTAAGGCGTCGAACATTAGATGGGCAGCGGTCTGTGTTTACGGCGACCATAATCTATTTGCTTAGGCTCGGGAGGTGAGGTAATGCGGAGTGTTACACGCTGGGCGTGTCCTCAGTAATATAATCCATTGTGGGCTCGCTGTGAGGGAATCTTATTGCTTGTTTTCATAATATTCTCACTCGCTTTCATTCCAACGTGGGCTTCCATTATTGATAATGGTGTAATGTGCTTATAATCGTATTGTTACATTGTCAGAAGCATTGACTGTTGTGTTATAGCTTTGTTACTAACACGGTGCGGTTCAACTATTTTTTTCCAAAACATTGTTCAAGCTATTTAGTACATTTAATCAAACACGAATATTGTAGATTTTTACATAGGCCGCAAACACGTTCCTCTAAATATTGATAGATTTAACAGCAGCATAATGTGGGCATATGATTTAACTATAGCTCACTACCAGCTACAATAGATATAACTGAAGTAAAGCCTAAGCGTGGTATTGGGCAGGTGTTGATCTAGCGCGTGTTGTGCACAATTTTTATGATAAAAGGATGTCAGTTGGCTGAATAGAAATCCGTCAATATTGAAGTAGGAAGTATTACGGCTGTGAACAACAATAACTACCAGTATTAATGGGTTGTCTGAAAAATTACCTTTGAAATGATGTAAACTTTATTGAGAGGAAATTCTGATTAATAAGATAATTTACTGCTTATAATGATTGATGTGTAATACGCGCGATGATAAGGTTAATCAGTGAATTTCACTAATAATAATAGTTAAAAGATCAGCCACGGAATAAAGTCCCTTTCTCTTCTATAAGTGAATTGATTAATTTTTAATGTGTAAATTATCGTGACTCCCTCTAGATATAATTATACAGTGAGTGTGTAGGTCCCGCGGCGCCTCGCTACTAGCATCATATTTATTCTTATGCTACTAGTCCCTAATTAAGGGCAGCGGGGTCAACGGCGCGGATACCCAATCATATTGAAACGATAAGTAAACTACATTACAGGATCAGGTTAATAAGTATCTTAATTATAAACATTTCCCACGTATTTACTGGATATTACTGCCGTAACATTTTAATCCAATAAATTTAATCGCCTTTAATCATAATTAGTGCATAATTAATATTGGAATGACTGAAACAACACCGCACAATGTATAATGTACACGTATCACCATATTGTGCTCCGCAGGGCTCGCACCACCTCTCTATCATACGCAGATACATCACGTTTGAATGACTGGGTTTAGAATATATCCGCTTTTTAGTCTAAATTGACCTATTTTGTGACTTTTTTTTATATACCACTACGGTGGCACACAAGTATACAGCCCACCTGATGGTAAGCAGTCACCGTAGCCTATAGCCGCTAGCAATACCAGGGGTATCACTAACGGGGTGCCAACCATGTTGTTGATGAGGATTCACTATGCTAGCAGCAATACTACTAGCCCAGCGTATCCTCGTGGAGCACTGGCAACCTTACTTACCGCAGAAACACAGCACTACATCAAGTAGTGTTATTTCACTGCGGTCTTCTGTAAGGTGGAGGTACAGTCCCCAGTCGGGCGGCTCCAATTTAAATGGGATAACCCACGGGAAATCCCAAATCGCCCTACCTTCTCTTTTTAAAAGCTCATGGTGTGGTTATTCACTCTACTTAAGCTTAGAAAAACTCATTGGTACAGGCCGGGATTCGAACCTGGGCCCATCAGATCACATCGCATCAGATAGCCGTTGCTTAAACCACAAGGCCATCACGGCTTCAAGGACTATCACAGGATACAAGAGGATGCAGTGCTTGAGAACCTGTTGATAGCCTCGCGGTGGGACTGGTGTAACTTCAACTGTTCTCTGTCCTATTTCCTATTCATCATCGCCTGGCCTCTTCCCAAACATTGTTGGGGTCACCACTAGATATATCCATGCGGCAGGTTACCTGGTGCCGGAGAGAACCAGATATATATTCACTTCTGACAGACCTTCCCAACCGGGAGCAACAACTCAACGTGTCCTGTGATGCACGGAGAAATCTCAGTATACTCAAACTCAAAATCATCTTTATTTGACTAGACTGTACAAGTACTTTGAAATCGTCAGAATCTTCCACCGGATTCGGGAGGTCGTTTTTCGCTCAGAAGAATCCGGTAAGAAACTCAGCAATTAATCTATTCAAATAAAATACATAATTTAGATTAAATGTAAACAGGAATATATCTCAAAAGGTTATCACATAAACAAGGATATTATGCTTGAATTACAAATGTAAGCTAGTAGTTAATAAATAAGGCGGCTTGATGACCAGCCTCCACAAGCAGCACCTGTTCACAAGTATGACCCGAATGCAACCATCGCCCTCTTCAACCGACTCTTCTGACCGTAGTTAACTGGTGGCTTAGCTTCGTAGAATGATCAGCGTAGCTTGTGCCATTACAATTACAGCTTGTCAGTGTATAATATTGTTTAGGTTAGTTCAGTAGTCGTGTTGTCTCCGGCGGCTCTACATCCACAGCCCCGCGGCTGGCCATACATCATTCCCGCTGCGGCTAATAGCTAGCTGCCACCTACTCTATTTGTCAAAGTCTGCCGCATTCAACAACTTGTTTTATATTCTACCAACAAAGAAATAGAGTCATATTTTCAGCAACGCCGGCTGTATCACGTGTACCTCCAATGTACGTCAAGATAAACCTAAATCCTGGATTTCCTTCCGCGGCTCCCGAGCACGTGACGTCATTAAGTCGACAGGACATTGACTGGGGAATTCTTATGTATATTGACGATAAGGGCGAATATCGTTTGCTGTCAATATCCCTATTTGCATATGAAGCTATCTCAATACATACAAGTAATGTATTCTCATACATTGGTATATTTGCCATCAAGCAGTTCAAGGTACTCGATGATGAAGTACAACGTCCTGCTAATAAACTACTCCATTTTTCTCTAAAGGAACCTAGATGCGTAGATACTTTATATCACACGTTGTGACGTTGTGGGATGTTGTACTATAATTGTTTCCATTCTATTATAGCACACCAGAACATAGTTAGGTGAGTACGCATTAACACAGTGTATTGCAGAGCCGGGCTGGACATGTCACGTGACATGTCCTGAGCCAGCGCCTCCTGACACATCACTACACTTGTTATATTGATAGGACTATAGCTCGTAATATGTAATAACTAGGTATGGAATAACTTCGCGTATTATACCGCGGCAAGTCCTCTCATAATACTCGTGTTCATGAGTTCAGGAAGGAGTTAAAAATGTATTTACATATAGACAACATGTCACTCATGTTTGGTTATTAGTGTTCCTATATTAAATTGTGTTGTTAATTGTTTACCATCGGGCCTGGATCTTTTCACAGGATTATATTAACGCAGGAGTTATCATACAAACCTACTTAATAAAAATATACTTAAAAAACAAAACCTTAAAGGTACCGGTCTCGACTCCACACTAGGCTACTCTGTCTCGTGGAGATATGGTTGCTTGGTTGTTTTATTCGCATGTTACGACTAATATATAGCATTGGAGCAGTTATATTCAGAAGAATTTAGCTTGACTTACGACGAGGTCAAGCGTCACACGTCTGACGTCTGCACAGGCGCCCACCTTGCGGCGGTGACCGCCATCCGTCTCGTGGCGGATGAACCTCGCTTTGATATTATGGTAACGTTACGGCTGGGGAATTAGCCTACGTTATATAGTGCCCTGTGAAGCGTCGCCGCAGCGGGAGCGTCATAAAGCGACCGAGTCGCTGTAATCGTCCATCCTTACTCATGTGTAGTGTTGTACGTCTCTGGATAAATGTCTTTATGATGGATTTTAAATAAATTGAAACAAAATGAAAGCGATTTGAGTTCCGACATACACAAATTAAACATATATTTAAGACGGATATAAAAAAAAAATACGAGGAATTGAAAAAATCTGAACTTGATTTCTGCGATAAGTGTCTGTGTAGCAAGAACCTTTGATGTATACTATGCAAATCGTAACTCATAGTTGGTTCTAGATATTCTACCGTCAAATATTAGGTCCTTACATATGAAATTGGCGTTTTGTATGGGAGGAACAAAAAGTCGAATATTTTTTAATATAATATATTTAATTAATCAAAGTATGAACCATTATTTTCTATGCACTTTTGCCATCTCATAGGTAGTTCATTGATCCCTTTACTAAAAAAACCAGTCGGACGGGAATCAATAAAATCTTTGAAGGCGATTTGGACTGCCCCATCGGAGTTGAATTTTTTCCCTTGCAAGAAGTTATCCAAATTTCGAAAAAAATGGTAATCTGTTGGAGCAAGGTCCGGGGAGTACGGAGGATGTCGGATGTAGACTTTCCAATTGAAGCTCTTCTAATTTAGTAGCCGTCTGTAGCGCAGTGTGTGGTCTAGCGTTGTCGTGAAGCAGCAGTGGCGTGGAGCGATTGACCAGCCTAGGTTGTTTAGCCGCTAGCTTTTCCATCATGGTTTGCAATTCCTGACAATAGACATCAGCCGTAATAGTCTGGCCAGATTTGAAAAAACTGTAATGAACAATACCGGCACTAGTCCACCAAACGCTTACAAGTAACTTTTTTGGGGTTAATTTTCGCTTGGGGCAGGATTTGGCTGGCTGGCCAGGATCTAACCATTGCGCTGAGCGCTTCCGATTATCGTAAAGAACCCATTTTTCATCACAGGTAATGATTCGGTTTAAAATACCTTCATTATTGTGCCGGTTTAGTAATGTAACGCAGCAGTCGACGCGCGTTTGCCGGTTTGTTTCAGTCAATTCGTGAGGTACCCACCTTTCAAGCTTTTTAATCTTCCCAATTTGCTTCAAGTGAATTAAAACAGTTTTATCACTAACATTGCAGCCTGCAGCTAACTCGGACGTGGTTTGCGATGGATCCGCTTCCACAATAGCCTTCAACTCTTCATTATCAACTTGAGTCTCAGGCCGTCCACGGGGCTTGTTCTGCAGGTCGAAATTTCCAGAACGAAAACGTTGGAACCAAAAACGAACTGTGTTTTCTTTTGCAACACGACCGCCATACACATCATTCACCCTTCGAGTTGTTTCCGCAGCACTAGTGCCACGGCGGAACTCGTACTCGTAAATAATGCGATATTTAAGGTTTTCCATTTTGTAAAATGAGTGACGCAAACAGAAAAAAACAGAAGAAAAAAAACAAATGAATGACGATCATCGAAGCACAAATACATGAGTCTATAGCTGTACAAATTTGAATTTGGAATTCCTTACCAAAGAGGAGAAATTCGTGATTAAAGTGGCCAGTACGAAAAACGCCAATTTCATATGTAAGGACCTAATATTTGATATCAAGAGAAATTTGGTGTATCGGTTTGAATTGTTTAAATATTTCGGATAGTTATATAAAAAGGAAACATTGTATTGAGGATTCGCTTGCAACGCAGTGCCTCCGTCCTGCAGGTCTCTGTAGACAGTGTAGGCACAGCTATGATGAGCATGCGTCACGCTTCCCAACAGAAGAACAGTTATGGTATTTATGAAGTTACCAAAACAAAATATGATTAAAAGTCAATAATGTTTAATTCGTCGAGTCCTGTCGATGCTAGTGACGGCGGAGGAGGCTGCGATCAGTCGCAGGAATGTTATAATTGCATTCCCTCCGCCGGGAGGAGGACCGGCCGCTCTCTAAACGCCAATATCAATTCAAACAAACGTCTTCCATGATTTGGGTTTTTCATATAAATTGGTCATGAGCCAATGTGCTGTATAAATTGCACCTTATTACAAGGGCTTAGAGTACTAAGTGAAAATGTCTCAGGGTAAGCGATGTATAAGTATTGTATGTGCGGGGTCTCTCAGCGGCAGTAATGTGCACTTTATAGCCGGCTGTAGCGTGCTCTTCACTGGCCCTCAGTCATTGTGCGGGTTATAAACGGTTCATAAAATCCAGTTAACCAAAGCTCGCAAGAAGCTCATGTATAATTTAATTTAATTTTAGTAAACATTCGCGTGTTACATCACTGGCGGTAACTTTGATGTGTATTGTTCTAGAACGTAGTAAATAATACCGCTGCAGCGAGCGGCCGAGATAGTTCCCGACCAACTATACACTCACAGAAAGGTATTTAGTTATTTTAGATTTTAATGGAAAGAGCTGAAATGCAACATGTATGTTCCTAACACAAACATGGCCGGCCAAGCGCGTTGTACTACAAACATTAATTTTCTGACTTTCAGTCATGAGACAGGAATTTCATTTGAATCTTATTTGAGATTAATTTAATAGGTATTACAAATGCATTTGCGCCTCAATAGCACATCGCACCTACATTGTCAACGAAGTATCGCAGCAACAACAATGTAGTATTACCAAGTCGTTTTTCCCCGGTGGCGTGTTTTTGCACCGCAAATTAAATTGGAAATTTTCATCACATGGAACAGGGCTAACAGTGCCTAAAGTGTCTATCACAGCTGTGGAGGTGGCCGGCACGCACACAGCTCGCCAGGTGATAGGCTGTGATGGACCACGTGGGAGTGAGGCACCGCCGCACCATTATAAAACACTTAACTTAAATATACTGCGAAGTACTCAAGCAAAATGGAGTAAGATAATTACTGAGTACCCTAGAGATGGTAAAACATATAGAGGAAGGCAAGGGAAGAGATGGGAAGAGATGAAATGAACAGCCGGTCCCATCTGGAGAAGAGTGGCCAGAGATAGAAAACAAAGAAACAAGATAGAGCCCTATAACAAGAGGCACACTGAACTGAACTGAGAGTCATTCTGTAAAACATAAACAATATTGTAGACAGTAATCATAAAAGGCCAGGTTAAAAGGCTCCTTGATTGATTGATTGGTAATTGAAATATGTTAAACTGTGAGCTGGTCATCGTGTTCGCATCGCATCGTGTCACTTATTGTCCAGTGCCGGTAGCAGGAACATTGTCGACAACGTTTTCGTATCGCCTTCGACTATTTTTGTAATGAAAAATGAACAGCGCTGCGGCAGTGAAAAGTGGAACTAAAAATTAGTATGACAATTTTGACATTTCGCGAGTTACTTTTTCGAATACGTTGTCGACAATGTTCCTACTACCGACACAGCTCGCCCTCCCGTCAGGTCCGCTCGGAGCCGCTCCCCCGGGAGCCACTCCCCACTCTATTACGGTACATTATTAAAAGTCAAATTAATATCGAGAACTTTTCCCCTCTCATTTGTGTCATTCTTCAAATATTGTGTAATAGCGTCAACCTTCAGAATAATTATTTACTTCTTACATTTTTTTCGCTTTGATCTCCCCGCGGACATTGTACTACTCTTGCTGTTTCGGCCAGCTCTGATCGAATTAACTATTTGCAAAATGTATTGTAATAGTTCAGTGAACAGTCACAAGCCGGCCGTCAATCAATTGATGTCCAATGAGTTGTCCAACAAGGCAAACTGTCTGAATTAAAAATGTTGTATCGATTGTAAAACACTACGCCTAAAATCGGAATAGAGAAAAACTCAAAGTACTCCTTTTTATTTACGAACTTATTTTAATTCTTCTTTTGTTTTCGTATTAAATCATAAAATAACATAAACCCAACATCGTTACTAGGTGTAGCGTAACATCAGTGAAAGAACTTTTATGTTATCTAAAGATTATAGAAAAAAAGCGTGAAACATATTAATGAATAGATTAAAAAAGCTGTGGTGGCCTTATGTTTGAAGCAACGGCCTGTCATCTGATGGGCCCAGGTTCAAATCCCTGCCTGTACCAAAGAGTTTTTCTAAGCTTAAGTTTAGTCACACCATGAGCATTGAAAAGAGAGGTAAGGCGATTTGGGATTTCGCGTGGGTTTTCCCATTTAAATTGGAGTTTTGGTGGTAGCCCCCTCCTACTCTTAGGCAGATTATAACCAAAAAAGTGTTTAAAAACTTACGTAATATTTTCAATTATCCCGCTCTCAGTTTAAATGACATTTGTTAAGATTTTACGGGACCCCCTTTTGAGCTCACTTAATTAATGATAGCCCCATAATGACCTGATACATAGGTGACGCACCCCTAGGCACTAACGCCCCGGGCGGTGCATCGTTCACACGTGACGTCACGCGTCACTTGTCGTTGTCAGAGCCGCATCTCTCGCGGGCCGCCACAGGGAGGCCCGGCGATACATCGCAGTCGGCCACCATCCATCACCGCGGCCTACCCCACGCCCGACCCGCGTGCTCCGACTCGCCGCTGACCCTCAAACACACATTACTAACACTTTAGAACATTTACCAATCGAACTTGGACTTGGATATATCTGTCTCATTTGTTAGCATTTAGGCAAACACTACCTCTGCAGTATTGATATATGCCCCCAGCATGTGACTTTGAAGGAAAAATCGTTTACATGCTACGATGATCGCTTACCATCAGGTGGGCCGTACAATTACTTGCCATCTTTTTACTATACAACAAAAGCTTAAAATACAATTTCCAATTTTTGTATGTATTATATTACTGATCGGAAATGTATTATTATTATTATTCAGGTGGGCAGTAAGTCACAGTATAAAGGAAATTGTATATCTTGAATGTAGTCTTTACTAATATGTACCTACATATAGATGTCATCACGAGCACGCGGCGGATGTTGCAGTAATGTCCTCCACTTGGCATCCAATCAAACGATCACCGTTAGTACCGGAACACCGGGCCCCGGCACTCGGCTACACTGGCACAAGTGGCACGCAATCTCAAAAGGACTTTTATGTACAACGTCAAAACTGTTTTATTAAAAGCGATCAAAAAATACAACAAAGATGTTGAGCGAAACATTAAAAAAATCGTCTTATTTCGACAGTAGCTCATCGCTACGGAGAGAAGTTGTTCATAGGAAAAGTTATACAGTATTCCTCAATTCACGAGGAACGGAAATAAACCAGTTACAGAGTTATTTCCACATGGCTAGTGACACGGACTGTAAGCACAAGTATTTATTAGTGCATGTTTCCTGTTGCAGCTAGTTGTAGCCTCGGTGTCCGTCGCAATACCTCGCAATTAGCACCAACATCCGTCCCGCAAAGAGCATGCGAAATATATGAAATGGCTCAAGCGGTAGTCACACCTCTTACGGATATAGGATACATTCTCGTATGTAAACTATTATGTATGGTATTACCATACGATAAGACATGGTTTACATCGTGCCTTTTTAAATCTGCAATGATTTTTTTATGTATCTTCTATATGAAATGAATATGTATTGCGTTTTTGTTATGGACTCGGTTATTATTCAATGCTTAGGACAGTCCGTGATATAAAATGATTTGTGGCAACTGGTATTCCCTCACCTTACAATACTTATCTCCCGCACCATCTTCATAACTGTTCCATGCATTATGTACATCCAAATAAAAATGAAACCACCACATGCATATTTGCAGACTCTTCTGTCGACAACAATAGTAGAAATAATGACATCTATGTGCTACGAACATGAGCGTATTCTGTGACTTTCAAATCAATACTCGTTTGTGAAATGTTTAGTTACAGTAGCGATACTACACCAGTTCCCAGGCTGTCAAACAATCTGAACAAGGCTTTGAAACCGACAAGTTTTGGAACTATTTATTGGTTTGATTTGGTTTATTACTACCTGACAGTTCTTGAAACAGGTTAATCAGTTATATTTCAATAAGTTTCACCGTTGCAAGTAGCTCGCTACCTATACCATAACAATAAATAATACTATTTATTCTTATGCCTATACCTAAAGTCCGACTCACTCGTGTCACACACACATCTATACTACAGACACACATTCATACTACACACACAGCCACACTGTCCAATCATAAGAGTGCCGCGACCAGCTGTAACACTTCTTTCTCATTAGACTCAGCGGGAAGTTTCGTGAGCCCGGCGAAGAAGTTGTCCTGTGCGGCGACTGCAAAGAAGGGCTTACGACAGCCTCGCGGGCTGAACTTATAGCACTGAACTTCATAATTATTATTTTAATCCTTTAAAATTTATCTATTTCACCTTCACTACTCATGGCCTGTAAAGGAGCAGAATTTATTACTTCGGTCATAAAATTCTTAACGATCCTATTTAGTAGTTAACAGATAAATTTGCTTGTAAAAATGGATCTATACATTACTTATAGGATGGAATGAACAAATATACCGAAGCAAGCGGTTGTTGATATTTTCACTAACGTAAGCTTTTGAATAAAGGTTGTATTATATGAAACGGCTCCGGAATTACAATTCCGAGTTAAGAACCCTAAAAATAATACTGCCAATACGATTTTGGGTGCAATAATTTACAGTAAGCGATCGCAGCCAACTGCACTCGGGCATAATGTGTGTCTAATTTAGGTTATTTCTGACTAGTGCAACACGGGGATAGCGCAGTCCGTATAAATACATCTCAGGTATTTTTTTGCATCGTCCTATGTATAGTATGCACTGTGTACTGTGTAGTGTGTAGTGTGTAGTGTGTAGTGTGTAGTGTGTAGTGTGTAGTGTGTAGTGTGTAGTGTGTAGTGTGTAGTGTGTAGTGTGTAGTGTGTAGTGTGTACTGTGTAGTGTGTAGTGCAGGCGGCGGGCACTCAGCATAAGACGATGGCTCTAATATTCATAAGTTAATCAAGTCCGCGGCACGGACGCTCGCGTGCTCCCACTTGCTCACAACTCACTTTGGTTTTTATACATCATCAAGACAGAGCACTGAGTTCCCTACCGATTCCTCTCAGGTGTGTTGTTCCCGAAATGGTGTTAAAATACACTTTATTATATTCTAGCCGCGTATTCTGAGTTGTTACTTAGTACACGGTCTAAATGTAATTCATTACAACGTGACTGTATGCTTAGAGTTCTGTTTCCATCTACAAGGAGCTCCATTAGTATCACAGCATCGCTATACCTAGTAGTAGTAGTAGTGAGTACGCCTAAGTAGTTATTATTGAAGGCTTGTTCAATAATATTCTACGAAATGAACATTTCTGCCAGCAGCGGTCTCAACTATAAGTCCCGATACCGTAATTCCGGCGCTCCATTTGTAAAGTAATTATTTGAAAGTCCATGGATCTGGCTCTTCGTTATTCGGCTGCTGTTGAAATATATAATATTAGTACGTAGCTGTGGTCGCGGCGCGGGCCCTGCGAGTGTTGTGCACGTGGTCACTGTGCGATCCACAGCGCGCCATGTTGCACGCCCGCTACCATTGTCACAAAAACAATATATTTTTAAAAGTAATTTTATTGTGAAGAGTGTAACTAGCTACGCTGTGGCTTGTTCGCTCGAATTCTCAAATATTAGGTCCTTACATATGAAATTGGCGTTTTTCGTACTGGCCACTTTAATCACGAATTTCTCCTCTTTGGTAAGGAATTCCAAATTCAAATTTGTACAGCTATAGACTCATGTATTTGTGCTTCGATGATCGTCATTCATTTGTTTTTTTTCTTCTGTTTTTTTCTGTTTGCGTCACTCATTTTACAAAATGGAAAACCTTAAATATCGCATTATTTACGAGTACGAGTTCCGCCGTGGCACTAGTGCTGCGGAAACAACTCGAAGGGTGAATGATGTGTATGGCGGTCGTGTTGCAAAAGAAAACACAGTTCGTTTTTGGTTCCAACGTTTTCGTTCTGGAAATTTCGACCTGCAGAACAAGCCCCGTGGACGGCCTGAGACTCAAGTTGATAATGAAGAGTTGAAGGCTATTGTGGAAGCGGATCCATCGCAAACCACGTCCGAGTTAGCTGCAGGCTGCAATGTTAGTGATAAAACTGTTTTAATTCACTTGAAGCAAATTGGGAAGATTAAAAAGCTTGAAAGGTGGGTACCTCACGAATTGACTGAAACAAACCGGCAAACGCGCGTCGACTGCTGCGTTACATTACTAAACCGGCACAATAATGAAGGTATTTTAAACCGAATCATTACCTGTGATGAAAAATGGGTTCTTTACGATAATCGGAAGCGCTCAGCGCAATGGTTAGATCCTGGCCAGCCAGCCAAATCCTGCCCCAAGCGAAAATTAACCCCAAAAAAGTTACTTGTAAGCGTTTGGTGGACTAGTGCCGGTATTGTTCATTACAGTTTTTTCAAATCTGGCCAGACTATTACGGCTGATGTCTATTGTCAGGAATTGCAAACCATGATGGAAAAGCTAGCGGCTAAACAACCTAGGCTGGTCAATCGCTCCACGCCACTGCTGCTTCACGACAACGCTAGACCACACACTGCGCTACAGACGGCTACTAAATTAGAAGAGCTTCAATTGGAAAGTCTAAGACATCCTCCGTACTCCCCGGACCTTGCTCCAACAGATTACCATTTTTTTCGAAATTTGGATAACTTCTTGCAAGGAAAAAAATTCAACTCCGATGGGGCAGTCCAAATCGCCTTCAAAGATTTTATTGATTCCCGTCCGACTGGTTTTTTTAGTAAAGGGATCAATGAACTACCTATGAGATGGCAAAAGTGCATAGAAAATAATGGTTCATACTTTGATTAATTAAATATATTATATTAAAAAATATTCGACTTTTTGTTCCTCCCATACAAAACGCCAATTTCATATGTAAGGACCTAATATATACATTTGCACATTTTTACGGTTTTGCTAATCAACATGATGTCTGTCGCTAGCTGAGCCGGCCGCGGCGTGGCGGCACTGCACGCGTTTTGCGTGTTCCTAAAAGAAAACATAAAATGGATATTATGTAGACACGATTTGCTTTTCGTTACTAGGTTAATTTGCTAATAAAAAAGTGGCGCCGAATTATTTGTTATTAATAACTTGACGCATAGTGGATGAATTACTTTATAAGAAGCGGATTCGTATTGCTCACGTATTACGATTGTTTGTGATATTTTAATTTGCAAGTATTGATTACATACCGGACAGTTCATCATTCTCCTGCCTTTATCCCATATTATTAGGGGTCGGCGCAATATGTATTTCTCTTCCATCCTTCTCTATCAGCCGTCATCTCTGTATTCACTTCCTTTCTGGCCATGTCATCTTTCACACAGTCCAATCACACAATACTAGGGATATAGCTATCGCGTTGCCAACCTTGTTGTTGATGAAGACTCATTGTGCTAGCAGCATTACTACTAGACCAGCGTATCCTCGTGGAGAACTGGCAGCCTTACTTACCTCAGAAACACAACACTACATCAAAGTATACTTTTATTGCACTGAGGTCTTCTGTAAGGTGGAGGTACAGTCCCGAGCCGAGCGGCTTCAATATCAATAGCAAATCCCACCGGGAGATCCCATTACCCACCTCTCTTTACAGTTTCAATTAGTTGAAGTTCTACGATAGTTAAATTTACAGGTTATTTTTACCAAACAACTATTGTTAACAAGTGACCGCCACTACAAAAATAAATTTCGCTTTTAGTAATTTATTATATATGCTATAATGCCCGGGAATGTGTTCCCGCGCCGGAGTTGAATGAATTAAGAGCTGTGTCCCGACTCCCGCACAATGCGACTGAATCCCGGCGCGACTTAGCGCGGGATCATGAGCTTATTATACTCGCATAGCACCTTTAATATATTTTGTGAATAATCGAGTTAGTCCTGTAGTTCCATACATTGTTTACGAATATACTGGTCAATTTATTTAATAAAAAATATATTGCAATTGACTATAAACTTGAAGACCCAAAAGGTACTATTTAAAGTAATATTAATTATTTAGTTATTAGCGGTATTTGGAGTCGGGGACTTGTAAATTTTTAATTTAACTTTTATGTTTTTGAAGTAAGTGTATGTGAGACGCGTTCGATAAGTTGAAGCCTAACTTGGTATTACTTCATATTATTGATCGTTGTATCTCACTGGATGTATTCAATGGATATACTGAAGTGCCTATACGCCCTTACAATACCCAGTCTCGTCAAAGTGAACTCACTGTACAGCACTATGATATTATAGACGCTCCTAGAATATGTTAGACAAACGAATGTACAACTTCACATTTCCTTTTATATTAGTAGGGAGTAGGATATTATCCTAATTTGTATGTAAGTAGGTATAGTGCCGGCCAATAACTAATTATTGTTGTTAGTTAAGGAGGCCGGCTCAATTTAGAGTAAGTGTAGGCCGCAAGTAAAGGCAGCAGTTAAACTGTTAGGAGCAGTACGTGCCATGACCAAACACGTACGGACTCCGGCCCAGCTTCCTGAGCCATGATGTATTGTGCTATTAAACTAGGCCACTATAGTTTAATATGCCGAGACATTAGATAGCCCTCCAACAGCCATCTTGTGTAGCACGAGTGCAGTTTTAATGCAGTCTCCCACAATGTGAGATGATATCGTGGGGTCGCAGAGAGGCGGCGGCGCTTTGTTGAGCCTTTTATTATATCAGGGTTTCATTGTGCGCCGCATCTGTAGCAGCCCGCTACGCCGCTACGTCGTAGCCGGTGGACCGAGTGAACGCTACGAGCCGGAAACCCGACTATTGTCACAATATTGTCATCATGTTGTTTTGTAAAAAGTCACTTTATTGAAAAAGTACTGGGATTGTTCTCTTTGAGCCAAGGCTTATGTTTGTAGACCGCTCGCGTTGCTTAGTTCAAACAATAAATTGTTATCGCTCGTTTTGAGAGTTGTATTCAATGAAAGTTTTCCGTCGACCTTAGCATTCAATTCCTACTTGTTTTGATGCAAGGTGTGTTTAATTTATTGTTAATGTTTATTCAGAAGTTAAGGATTTCAAAATGTTTCGAATTGTCTGCACTGGGAAATAAAATATATTTCCGAAATAAAGTGTTATAAATGCATGGTGTCCGCTGCTCGCAGCCTCGCTCCCCGTAATGCAGCCTTTGATTAGTGCCGCGATGGTACTATTGTTCTCAATCGGAGATTAATTGCCACATTATAGTGAGCTTTACATTTAGTACAGTTTATTTAGAGCACGAAGGGACAGCGACTGGCTGCATTTCAATAGTTTTGTTAAATTATTTAGGATGGAGTGATAGTCAGGGTTAATTATGCAGCTCAATTAATTATATAATTCGGCATACTCTGTTGCTGCCCCGTGAGAGACTGGGCGTGATGGTATGTATGTATGTCTACATATTAAGTTCACTCGGCAACACAGTTCACTCACCTTCCGCCGGTGAACCAGTAAGCTCGAAAATTCCCAAAAATACTAATTACTGCGTGTAATTATGAGTGTTTGAAGTGCGAATCAGCGACGCACAGGTGAACGACATGTGCGTCGCTGAGCACAATTAATTACGTGAGATAAAGATAAAGAGGTCCTTTCTGGGACGCAGCCTAGATGGAACTGTACCATCATAATACTTTCTATTACTTACAGAACGCTGGGTTTTAATTTCGCATTATAATTATTAGATTCGCGGACAAGTTAGATATAACCAAAAAGTTTTAATTAAACAAGTTGCCGTGTGCTTTGCATTGCAAAGTGCGGCCAATGTTCCCGCGGCCACGCGCGGCGCGCCGCTCGCACTGGGCCGATCTATTTGTTTGGCGCTATTCATACATTCATATTTAAGTTGTATAATTATCAGTTGCGTTTTATTTACAAATCATCAGAGTATTCCTGGACAAAGGCTTGCACGGGTTCCTCTACAGAAGAATGTCAATAGATGTGTTTTAACTGTTTCAATGCTTATTCCCCCACCTTGAGCCTCTGTGAATACAACTCTTATAATTCTTTTCACCTCCTTAATGAATAATTATCGCACAATTATTTCCTCCCTTGACACTAATAAGTACTAGACTTCATGATATTTTTTTGGGTCTACCATCATTACTGTAAGCTACGTATAGGATCATAAGTAAATACGACCCTTGAAAAAGAGAAGACAATCTTCATATTATAATAGTCCATATGAAACCTGATGGCCGCAGTTATCCAGAATAGAATACCTTTTCTTAAAGAGGAGTGACAGGCGCTCGTCGAATAGCCACGTAAAATATAATATTATATGCGCGTGAGATGTTGGGACGCGATGTGTTTATTGCACAATGTGTACTTATGCGGGGTTATTGCGTCCCGGCGCCGGGTATACCCGGGTGCCAGCCGGGATGCCCGGTTAAATATTCACGATGGCGACTGACGAAGGTTGCCCAAATCTATGCATTTTTGTACCATTGCGTCGCGGAGCATTTTATGTCCATTGTTTTCCCGACACGACAATGTTATTGAGTTTATACTGAGCAGTAAAATGTTACAGCTTGCTATCCCTTTCCTTGATTCTATTGATTATGAACGAGCAGGATACAGGACATCATAACATTGCCCTAAATAATGTAGGTCTTGATATATTACAATAATAAAAAAAACATATGATTATTTTACCTCGCTATCAATGATTTTGCGCAGTACTACTTACTCTCTATATAGCTTTGCTAGATTTTTAATAATAAAATGTATGGTCCAAACGGAGGGCGAAACAATATACCGTAGTGTGTGCATTTTCTGAAATACGTGGTGTTATGTAGACTGCAATGGATAATGGATAAGTCGTAACATTTGACAAGGAATGTAGAGGTCAGCTGTAATTGTATGCTTAGTGAAAAATTAACGTGGCCGTAATCCCCGCGGTAGCGGGTGCCCACTAGGGTGGACACTAGTCCCGCCGAGCGGCCTTAGTGGGCCGGCCACGCCACCAGCGACCATGATTGAGAGGCACGAGTGTTGCGATTCCCGTTGTCGTAACTGGTGGACCGCACGCACGTCTCTAATATAAACTTGTAGCTCGCCCATTAACGGAGCCTCACTCGCCCACCAACAACACAATATTAACAAAGTTTATGTGGTAATCCACCACCCATAAGTAGCGGACGTATACTTATAGAACAATATTGTATGGTCTCCGATATCAGGATAATATAATACAAAAACTATTTAATATCAGCCTGCAGGCCTCACAGGTAACGTTACGTGAGCAAATCATGGTATGTGTCGACATAATAGGAGCAACTTTTATTAAACGTCCGCTCGCTTGAACAAAACCATACCAAATCCCTACTTTATATTCCAGCGAATATAAGAATTAGGTGCGTGGTGTCGACGTGAGCCGTGTGCCAAGCGCAGGGCTCACCTCACGGTGTGAGCGGAGGCCGGGCCTGCGATAACGCTGCTAGGTAACGCGATTTCTGATACGGGACTCATTTGTATAACCTCTGTGTACATGAGATTATGTGCCGTGTGTATTAGATAACGCGTGTATATCCAACAGTTGGTGCTCAAATGCGTGTTACCAGTCAAATTTGTTTGGGGTTTTTCGGAAACCGTTATCAAAGTACAATTACTTTACGAGTAGTAAATTATTTGTAGTTGAAGACCATAAATTAGTCCAAATATAACTCATTACATATTGCATTAAAATACAAATTCAATCATCAGCTATCTCAACAGAGTACAAAAACCACTGCATGGATGATATTTATCCCGAGATAGTCTAGATATGCGAACCTCAAAGCAATAATGGCCATGTTAGGCGGGCCGCTTCCTTCGTGGCCACAGTGTAGTGGGGTGCTAAGCTCCTAACTTGCAGTACTACCCGCTCGAGGGCGCTGACACTCGTGTAATTGTTATTGCGCGTCGCTCCGTGCATCACTAGGATCACTACACACAAAACACACAGGATCTCACTGCTGACGCCAGTTGCACATCTCATGACGACACAACACTTTGAACAGCCATTTCGGATTCAGGTTACACACGTTGAATGTATCACACAGTACGATTGTGGTACGATTGTGGCTGGAAGGTAATATTGATGGTATAATATCTACTAACCAACATAATAATATATTGTATTTCATTTAATTCAAGTACCGAGATAATAATTGTGTCTCTTTAATTGGAGATGACTGAATTATTACGACGAACTGTTGATCATTATGTACCGAGCCGCAGAACGAAGTTCAAGTTAATCGTGGCGTAATTAAGTTATCGTGACGTCACCCTGACGATGATCCACAGATTCCTAAATACGTGTCGGACATATTTTTGATATATTTATTATTAATTAAGTCTATGTAGACCACTTATCAAGACAAATTATCATCTGTTATATATGAATTTCCGCAAACTAAAACATATTTAAAACAACCTAAATTAAATTCTGTTAAGTAATATTTATCAAGGAAAACTCCTCCATCTCGAAATAAGACCAGAAATTATATGCTTACAATTAAAATTACTTAGCACTCGGAAATTTATGAAGTATGAATTGTATGAGATAAGCTATCTATGGGAGGCTACACGAAATATCAATTTGAAGCGAGGGCGCGGCGCTGTGATTTGTTCAGTTTATAGCGACCGAGTCCACGGAACACTCCGGTCTTATGACACTGTACAACTGACTGTTTCTTAGCTGGAATATTCCAGAATAATTTTCACATTATTTATCATTCTATACTTTTGTGACGACCAATATAATGCTATAGATGAGGCGAACGGGAAATTAATAATATGATTTTGTAAACTGCATAATTTTCTCGATGTCACCGGATAGCTCATGGCACATAGCCGTGACATTTTAATTATTGTAATTTGTGAATAAATCAGTAACTTCGTATGCGTTGTCTTGTATAAGTTGTATATTTGTGGCCGTAGTGAATGTCTTTAGAATGTTCCATTGTGTTTCAAAGTCCTACAATTCCAGGAATCCCTGTAAGTAGTTACCCGCCTGCGCCCTGTACATGCCACCAACCACACATCACTGCGTAGGATTGTAAAGGCTCTTCAGATGTACCTAAACCTTGATACAAAATTGAACACAATCATAATTATGTTGGTGTTCATTACGTAAGACATTAATATATTATTAAGGAACTGTACAATAGCTACAATATTTATTGTAGTTTGGCAGCACTCACCACGATACAATAACGAATACTACCTAATACAACTAGTTACGTGATCAAAATATATTGAGCACCAACAGTAAGTTTGGTGTTATAAGGCGCGCTCGGGGCCCGGTAGTAGTGATTGTGCGGGTCCCACTGATGAAATATTTATTATTAAAAACAACGCTGCAAGTCTTGTATCATGAAAACATAACATATTTAATTTAAAATATTATTTATAATTTGAATCTCTTTATAATAATAATCTTGATAAATCCCATTAGATGCAGGAAGCGTGTAGGCACAGTTAAAAATAAATGTATGAGTGCACCTTATTCGTATTACGGGCGCTTGCGATCCTCTAAACTCTTAATACAATTCACGGGACAATACGATATAAAGCAGTAGCGGTGGCGAGCACTGGTCTCACTCTTTATAAAGTGTATCGCCCCGTATACCTCGCGTCGGTCAACGAAGGCGTAATCACTTTCAAAAGATGATTTACTCTAGAAGGAGCTCCTTAAGCAGCTTACCGCGGAAGGCTGCGGCGCAGGCACGCAGGCTCGCTCCTCTGGTTTAATTTCCCCCGAGGGCCGTGCCGCTCCAGATTGGCGACATTGTTCCTAATGCCGCCTTTTCAATTACCCACTATCAGTCGATGTCGGAGCTCGCTCGCGCCATCGTGATTGCCATTTACGCACTATTAGCCTTCGGAGACTCCAGGCTTCTTATCAAATAATAGACTACACGTACGGTGGCTGTGTCTGTGTGAGTGTGCGCTTAATAGCGTCCTTCCATCTCTGCGATGTCTCTCCTGATAGCGCTCGAGAAAGCATTTCGAATGTGCTCTATTGATTCTACAGATATTGAACTGACCATTTTACGAATATAGGGTAAGGCCCATGTAAGGTTACTTATAGCTGTAATATTACAAAAAGTTACATTATGCTTGTGTATAAGGAAGGGGTGATCTCTGGAAGAAACCTACTTATTTGAAAAAAAAAAACTCGCAAAAGATGTGTAACATCTGACAACTTGTTGAATCTTTTTTCTGTCGCCAAGACTTAAACAAAAGACATTTCTAGCCGCAAACTTGCTAAATTGATAGCACTGGGCGTGTGTCCCCGACTTCCTGTAAAGCATTTCCGTTCGTCTTCACGTGATCACTCCAATTATATAGCCGAGAGGACAGATGTAACACATCAATAATCGTCCACAAGTGGAGATATTCACTCGGTGACAATTTATATTTTATGGTGTATTATCATTTTTTAACTCCGGAAAACTTACAAACAAAGGCAAGTGTTGGATAAACTGCTTAATTATGTCAACTTATATGAAACTGTGTCATTAAAATGCATTACTATTAAGATGCTTATAGAGACAAACTCAAGCAAGCGAGTTTGCTCCGCAGTAAGCAAACTTCCCAATGATAGTGTATGATCGGGGAGCGGGGAGCGGGGAGCGGCGCTACTCGACATTTCATTCAAACACGGTACAAGTTACCGCTGACAGTTTGTGGAATATTAAGCCTTTCATATTGTTACCGATGAAGCTTGGTGGAGGATAATATTAAGAGTGACACTTCATTATAATAAATAACAGTTAATTTATAGTTTTATTATGACTTCACTCTCTGCCTGCCCCGCGAGGGACGCGGCGTGATCATATGTTTCATTAGGATAAGATATAGTGAAGCTTAGTGGAGTGTGTACAATATAAGGAATGTGCAGACATGACTGCATAGCGCTATATGGCCCCAATTAAACAAAGCTTGTATTATGGGTTCTGGACCACTGATACATACAATTTCTTTTTGCGAATACTCGTGCTACCTAGCACCCTAATACGAGGCAAACCCAAAGTTCATATTTATCCGCGTGGGTAGTAGCCAGTAGGCAGCATTGACCTGCTACCACTACCCACCGGTGCGGTGTCATGATCACATATATAAAGCATTTATAATTTAATTTAAACGAATATCACACAAGTATTTAAATCTAAGTTTAACTTTTAATTGGTTTATTTACGTGGTATTCACATCAAGCGCTGGACATATTATAAGCTAGTGTTCAAAACTGTACTAAACTGTGTTATGAAAACCGACACAAAATCGTGTTATGTGCATCCATTCATTGGAGCGACCAGCACAACTTGAGCCCTGGCTAATACGACCTGACGCACACGGGGGGTAGTTATACTGGATTTTTCTTTTATTATTTGAAAGAGTTGTACTCGAACAACTCGTTCGTAAAATGACACATGAAGATGCAATAGATCTTATAAGTACACAGCCCGCACATCTCTACTTAAGTCAACAATCAATATGTTTTAGCAAATTTCGGTCACTCAACGTGAAATACAAAGGAGGTAATAATCCGTCTAAATGTGCTCAGTGTATTCAGAAACATGTTTATTTGATTAGACTTTACAAAGTGCTTTCAAATCATCAGAATCTACCGCCAGATTCGACGGTCGTTCTTGGAAGATTCCTTGCAAAAATTCTGCAAGGAATCTTCCAAGAACAGATAAACGGTTAATACAGCAGTATTTTTTTATACCACTAAGGTGGCACGCAAGCATACGGCCTACCTGATGGTAAGCGGTCACCGTAGCTAATAGCCGCTAGCAATACCAGGGATATCACTAACGAGTGACCAACCATGTTGTTGATGAGGACTCACTATGCTAGCAGCAATACTACTAGCCCAGCGTATCCTCGTGGAGCACTGGCAACCTTACTTACCTCAGAAACACAACACTATATCATCTTAAGTACATAATGTTGTCTTCTGTGTCTTGTCAAGTAAGTAACGTTTGTCCCGGAGGCTGGAGTCTGTATAATAAACCTTCAGTTTGCCATTTCTTGGGCGTTAGTATCGCACGGCTACATTTAGAGGACACTTTTAATTAAGAGCTTTGTTCTTCTTATCGAAGGAACGTAAAACTAAACAGTTATACAACAATATTTGAGTTAATTAGTTTTATGTCTTGGGTACAAAAGCGAAATATTCACTCTACATAAATCTTATTTTGTAATTTGCTTATTAACCTCTGTACCGGCGTTGTTGTCAAGGAATCATCTTCACAAAAACATTAACTCCTTAGCTGCCATTTCTTTATGTATACATTTTCTTTTGTTAAAATTTACAACGAATATAATTACTGAGCAATAACGTCATTCGATCCAACCTTGTGTGAGACCTATGCTTGACTTGTGTGACCCCAAACACACGTGCGAGTTAGGTTAAGGTCAGTCGATTCTCTGTAACAATGGCCATAACCATTCCGAGTTATTGAAAAACGATACGTATGTCTAATAATGATTGGGACGATCAAATTGAATGTGCGGTCAGAACTGTGTTGGTGCGTTACAGGTAGTGGGGAGGCACGATGTGCGGCCGACTGTATAGCTTTATGAGGAGAGACCACCTTTTTTCCATACAGACGTAATTAACCTGTCTCCAAATTGGATAATATCAGTAGAGAAAATATTTCTTACCGTACAATATAAACACATCCCTACTTGTGTATATATTTTTTTTGTTAAATTGAGAAATATAGGAAATATTACCTATTTAAAGAAAATTTTACTTATTAGGAAGTATAACGTCTATAACTTAATAGAAGTAAATTCGTTTAAAAAGCTGTTTATTTAGCCAGATCAACAAATATCCTGAGGAGATCGCTTCAGCTGATGATCTCGCTATCACTACCGCTCCACAAGTGAAGTACAGTGGCGCACATTAGCCGTACAAAGTGGATGCAAATCCGCGGCAAATCGCTTGTCGCTGTCACTTGAAACGACCTCTGATCCCCGGCCCCCGCCCCCGCCCCCGCCCCCGCACTGTCCTACACCAATTCATGCCTCGCTACCGGGCGTCTAAGCAGCTTTGCCACTGCACGTTACACGTAGTACTTCACGTGTGTACCTACAACGTACCCGCTTCCAGGAAGATGCCCTGCGTAGAACAGTATGTAGATTACATTCAAAAGTAATGCACTCATTTTAAATTTATTAACTGAACTGAACATTGAGAGGTTACATACATTATTGCATTAATTTATTCTCTTTTTACAAGATATATATACCTTGTGAAAAGTTTCAGTGTTCAATATTTAGTTGTAAATTATTTGAGTAAAGTTAATTGATCTGTGCGGGATGGCCGCAGCCGCTAGCGCCACTCCTGCAATATATCTGGTAATGAACGCACTCCAGCTGATCTGATATCATCTTCACTCGAGTCGAAGGGACTCATACTGTTACATCTGACGGATGGGAGCGCTTTCCTTCTAACGAAGATGTCATTAACATTATCAATTCCATGTCCAGTAATACAATTTACTTTGAAGAACACTTAGCATTGGTTTAAATAGGACGAGCTGTTCTATTTCTTGATCTAGTCTAGTATTCCTACCTTCTATGGTTATGTCAACATACACGGGCTTCTATATCATGAGATATCCCATTTTCAAAATAGGACAACATTTTCTTGTTCATCATATTAGAAACTCCCATGATGATAGAAAATGTTTTGTTTTGTCTGTTTTGATCAAAACCTGCGTTACAAGATATAGGTGTTAATAAAGATGATACTTTACCCAAAGTTTCTTTAAACCATCAAATACAGCAAAGTTTCCCCGTTCGGGCCATATTCCCGCGGTTGTTTCTGGTTGAACACGTATCAATGTTTATGAGAATCACCTGGCTTATTCTCCGCACGCACTTCAGTTTATGGAGAACATACGTAAAGCGAGAACCGATCCTGTCTCCACATCATGCATATTTACAGATCGGCAGGTGAGGCCCAGAAGCTACTAGTCAAGCCTGCGGCACCACTGTTTGAAATTGCATTAATTCCATTTCTCACTGGCGTTCAATTTACGCGCTGCACGTGCGCTCACGTGCGCCGCTCGTCACCAAACTTTGAGGTAATGTCGTCTCGGATGCGTTTTAGTGCGCAATTGTGTTTCTGCAAATTGGACGCGAGCCGTAGCAGTCTATCGGTTGATCAGTTCGTATTGAACTACTCGAAGCAGTTTGTGATCGATCAGAATGTTGTTGACGTGTATAACGGGCCTTAGTGTGATCAGATAACAGTTATATGGGATTTGGTCTTTGGAGAAATGCGAATAATTACGGGTTAATGTATTAAATATGTATTTTTGAGTGTCCTTTTGATTGAATGAGTGATTGAGTGTTATTCGTCTCTATCTAATCGTTGGTTTGGTAATATTCATAACTTCGTTTCGTTGTGCAATCAGCGGCTCGTGCCGTGGACTAAGGCCGTATAGAAGGCGATAATTGCCAATCGCAGACTAATTTAAATTTGCATTTTATAACACAAGTGATGGGAGCGCGCCTCTAGCTGGGTTATGTTTGGTTTTTGTATTAACGAGCATCGCGCCTGCTTTGGTCCCGTGTGGAATAAAAAAATATACTGGTTTGAGACATGGAAAATCGCTTCAAAGCACCGCTGATAGCACATTGTTATACCATTACGGTATCCACAGTCATGACCCAAGAGGGAATCACGTGTCTTAATAGGACAATAACAATAAATGAATAATACTAACATTGTAAGAGAGACTAGGTATGTGCGCCCTGCAGAGAGCAATAGTTACCTACGTACTACAACATATTTATATTGCTGTCAGTGTACTGGATTATATATGAACACGTTGTGTTGTGTGTAGGTACCGTCAACCTGCACTGATGACCCGAAAGGGAACGGAGCCCAGGGGTCTGTGATAATGATAATGCTTTACAACGGATTAATTACTAACAGCGTATTGAAACGAGCAGTTCTAAAGACCCAAAAAGATGCAGTGTGTCGTTGTCGTAGTGCCTCATTAGTCGCAGGCGGTATGCGGCAGCGCGGCGATTCGGCGCCCGCGCCGGTCCGACCGGTCCGCAGTACTGCCCCCCCCCCGGGCCCCCCGCACCTCCACCCCCCTCTGACCAGTTTTGCAATCGAACAGCACTCGCAAAAAGTGGCGAGACGCAAGACGTCTGCCGAGAGGAAAGTATTTGTTTTGGTAATCGACACCACTCGTTAAGAGCTTGTGCCAGTTATGTCAGTGTAGTGCAGTGGCCAGTGATGTCCGAGGCGTCGGGAGATGTCGCGCGCCGCCTCTGAACCATGCTCGCCGTGCGCCATGCGAAGGTACTTGTGCCATGCCCCATGCCACACACACCACGCACTCTGCGATAGATCTATTTATATTATTATTTGGAGCACTGTGGACCGTGCTCGTTACCGCTGTCAACAAACTTCGTCTCGCTCTAGGAGTAGTAAACAATATTAATTTCCATTCCACTGAGGATAGCTATTAACTACGTTTATTTTGTAAGAAAGTTTTTCATTTAAAATACTTCTAGATGTTAGATAACCTTACCCTAGTACACACGAAGTTACAGAGCTTGCCGAGTGAAAACAAAATTAGCAATTTAAAGTCACGGAGATGGTGTTGACAGTACGTTTAGTAATCAAGCTCTTGACATGGCTAAACTCAATAGTTTTACAAAAAGGAAGATACAACAAATAACATCTGACTTCACGTGCAAAAAGGTAAATTAAGGAAAAGTAAAGGTATAGGTGTGGGTTGGTAATAAGATATGCAAGATAATCCGAGAGTTACAAACATATTACAGGCTTCATACATCTCAGCTTAAGAAAAAAATATTGACTGAAGGTTAACAATACGTAACAAGTGCTTGTTAGTTAAGGCTCTCTAGCAGGTTATAGTCCTAGGCTTTCGTAAATAATATTGAAATTTGCCTCATTTTTAACCTCAATAAGCATGTTAGCTTAGTGAACACAACAGGCATCTCGCCTTTATTCAATGAACTAGTGTGTAATGAGCCGAGCCGTGACAAACAGAAGCACGGCCAGACCCACATCGGTCACGTCACGTCACGCAGACACGCTGCGATAATGACGTCACGGCGGCAGGACAAAACACGCGACACGCTCCACGCATCCAGCGTGACGGAGTGTTCTCTTTACAGTCATCCTTTGTCTATTAATCAACATATAATAGAAAGAAATGGGTCGACCGGATACATAGTTCACTGTATTGGAGATAACTGCGCTGTGTTTATTACTTTGTTGACGGAGGAGATATTCGTGCCAGTTTTGTTGTCACACTAACCTTAATGAAACATTTGTTGCTTGTGTCATTTAAAAACAGAATAGGGTTATTTTAGTTACAGTCCAAACATATGAAAAAGAGCATTGGCACCATTGTCAAATTGTGGAACTGAAGCAGTCAGCTCAATTTTAATAATAAATGTAGATACCCACACATTTCATTCTGAATTCCAATTTCGAAAAGTATGCAATGAATTGGAGAAGCGCAGAGCGTCCGTCGTCCGTCGCGGCGTCCGGTTGTCGACAGGACAAAGGGCATAAAGCACGCGACCGCTCCACGACCACCTCGCACGGGATTTAAAACCTTTCAATATAATTGGACAAAGAAATACATTTTTGGTTAATTTATTTGGAGTCATCTGAACAATATCATTCATTGGCAAGTGGTTGTGAAGCAACTATACAATATCAACGGCAACTTGTTGCGTCATCTGATTATATTGTTTTTCGGACATTAAGCTGTTCAATTCGGTCGCTACTGGGGCCGGAGGGGAAAATAAAGGCCATAGAAATAAAACACAAACTAAAATGTAAGATACTGACAAACATAGGTACAGTAAGAGTACTTGGAATTGTCGAACACGTGTGAATTTTAAAGAAGTAAAACAGGTGTGCAAGCCAAGAGGGAAGTGGCGTTCTATACTCTCTGCCTACCCTGCGAGGGACTTGGCGTGATGATATGTATGTATGTATGTAGTCTACCAACTATTATTAGTAATATAAATCCCCACCAAAGCATTCAGAGTTTGTGTTCCTCTCTTTATGGAGTTACTTTAAATGAACGTCTAACTTACTTCATACTTAGTTTTATTGTATGTGATTAAAAACACGGATAATAGCTTTCTGAGGTTCTCGCAGTATAAAAGATGGCAGACTTGTGAGATATAAAACGAAATGGAATCAAAACGAGGCGGCGAGATAAGTTTCTGAGAATGTTTATATTCAATAGGAGAAGGTCTGGCGTCGATACCGTTGTAATTGTGTGAAAATCTGTAATATAAATATTATACTCTAGATTGTGTGTCATCCTCTACACCAATGCGGGTAAAATCAATCAAATCAAAGCCTGTGTAACAATAAAGTTGTGATACTGAGTTCTCTGTAGCGGCCGGCGCCGCGGCGAGCGTGAACCCGGCGGGACCAGCCGACCCTCGCCGAACCGCTTAACTTTCTTCCGCTCAACTTGTTGTGCAACTACACCAACAAAACTTGACGGTCCTTGCTTTTTATTATAATATTAACTCAATCCTGATCGACCAGTAAACAACAAATATATAGTTAGGAATGGACATTTTCAGAATCTGTATCCTGTTTCGCGAGGTACAGACTATACGAGGTGCACACAACTTGATTGTCACTCTTCATGTACTCGTAGTGCAGCCTGCCGCTTGATGCATCCAACACAAGCACGAAATATGACCTTACTACTGAAATTATTATTAGAAGACTGTGTATCAACCATATAGTGGTGATCTGGTATTTTACGATTGATTGCATCGGATAATGTTTACTCATGTTGCACGTATATACAAAGCAAATCATAATCTTATGTGATGCAATATTGACTCACTAACATCCTGCAGGAGTGATCTCCGTCGTGACGCAGATGTTCCTGCAGATAAAGATAACATTAAATTAATAATGCACTAGTAACGTTTTATAGAATAAGTTAATATATGGACATTTGAATAAGGTCTCAAGTTGAAATTAATTATCGAAATCATATTATGGTGACACATAAGCTGTATGAATTTTCATTAAGTCCCGGGTCCAATTAATACAAGAGCGATTCTACGTGAATTGGGCTTAATCTACTAGTAATTACTGAATCAATTATGTAGTATAGATGGCGCTGTGTAGGAATGTAATTGACTCCTCGATAGCTTTGTGCGCTAATTGTAGTCCATGGTGGGGCGTTGGTGCGTTCACTGGTGTTCCAATTACGATGGAAACTGAACTATACAATAGCCATCAGATTTCATTATTATATTTGATTATGAAGTTGAAGAGCAAGCGCTTGTCATGATATTTTGAGGAATATTTTCCCCTGGTAAGCAGACAGTAAGCGAGGTTATTGGGCGCCTCCTTATGATCTCACCTCGGGATTGAATAGTTAAAACAAGTGTGTAAGCGCACCGCCGAGCACATAAAGTGATGTGATACAGACACCGGTAATATACCAATTTATATTTTTCTTATCAGCATTTGGCCCAACTCTACCCTTAGTATGAAGAATAATACCAAATCATATTTTAGGTTACTTGAGATAAACTAGAATATATTTAAACTAGCTGTGCCCGCGACTTTGTGCGCGCCAAATCTGGTTTTGTTCAAAATTTAATGGTTTTTTTTTCGCGTGGATCCTAATTTATTCTCCAAAATAAAAGTAGTTTTAGTTAATTCTTGTAACGTTGGCTATCTGCCTGTGAAAGTTCTGTTCCGGTCCAGCCGTTTTGGAGATTACTTGGAACAAACAGAGAGGCACAGACAGGCATTATTTTTAAATAGATATATTTGTTATAGGTAACGGATATCTTTTATATGCATTACACACATATACATTAATTATATTTATTTGTGTAAATGTATATATGACCGCTGAGGTATATATAAATATATATATGACCGCTGAGGTATATATAAAACAGTAAAAAACAAAGGAAAAACAACTTTGATTTTTGTGAGCAAATATTAGTAAAGCAGCTCTTTATATGATCAATTGACGCCGCTCTTCGAGTCGGCACTCAAAGTTTGATGTGCGTGTGATGTGAGGCGCGGATGTTGGAGGGAGGAGGCTCGAGTGATCTGCGCTCGTAAACCTGCGGTGAAGCCTCCTCGTAAAACATCACCGATCAGGATGGGCTTTCACACGCGCCATCTTGCTTTTATTGGAGGCTCAGTGTCACGTGACGTGTCGTGACACAACTACACGTTTGATTTAGGAACGGTTTTTTAACCGTCACATGGACTAAACTAGCGAGAATGTGCTTTATACTTATCGTTATACAGTTGATAACTGACAGCCGACGAAGTGTCGTATCACCGGTACAAGGCGCCCTTTTCGAACTATACTAAACTGAATTCAAAAAAATGTATACATACTAATATTAGGATCTGCCTTTACAGAACTATTTTAATAGTATTGATAAGAGATAGCGGCCCGCCCCGGCTTCGCATGAGTAGACATTTATTAAATATTTTGTCTACCCGTGCGAAGCCGAGGCGGGCAGCTAGTATAATATATAGCTTATGTTACTCAATGATAATGTAGCTCTCTAACATTGAAAGAATTTTTGAAATCGATCCAGTAGTTTTGGAGCTTATTCAATACATACATACACACAAAAATACAAATCTTTCCTCTTTATAATATTATATAGTAAATAATAATAGTAATATAGTAATAGTATATAAAGTATAGACGACGAGATATGCTGATGTTCTGATGTTCAATTAGAACAAATAACAAAAAGTCTGATGAAACTGATATCTGCTTACATTGAAGAGAAAGTCGCGTGCAAGTATATAGTATCGCGTCGTGAGTCCCCGCACGTGTGGCATAACAAGTGTTTTTACTGCGCGCTCGTTACTGGAACAAAGTGATTTTACTGGCGCGGGCGGGCCGATGGCTGCGCGTCTCATAAACGCGCTAAACACCGGCCGCGACAATTATACCGAGCGCGTGAAGGCGCGTGGCGCCCGGCTCCCCGACCACGGATACACTCAAGCGAGCTACAATTGTTACATAAGGCGACATGAAAAGTAGCCTACCGCTATGTTACTTCAGACCAAAGCCAACAGTAACTCGCAGTCAACACACTTTACAATAGAAAATCGCAAATTAGACTGTGTCAGAAAAGTATGGAATTGAAATCCGAGACACGTGACGTAGGCAGTGTTGCTGTTATGTCCTTATATGACAAGTCATAATCTACACAAGTTATTGATCAGTCCCCATCAGCCACCACCGAAGTACTGAGTAGTTGTCAAAGTCCCGGGCTGCATAATGTTTGCTCGCACGCGGCGCCCGGCGTCGGGGCCCGGGGAATTGATTCACTCGCTGATGGAAATTGTGCTGACACTACGTGAGCGCGTACTTTGGTTATAGATGTACTTGATAGAACATACTATATAATTACTCGCTTATATGATACTATCTTAGAACATAAGTCATACCAATGAAGACTGGCTATTTTGATGTGTGATAAGAGACCAAATTACAAAATATTTATCGACTGTACGTAACAAGCGTAATTCAGAATGATGCCCCTCTTTTTGATGTATTTTATTCTAATTTCAGACATTACTTATACTCTTTTATCGAATTGTAGAATGCATGTCCATATTCCCTGTTTATTAATCACATATATGATAATCTGTATATACATCTGATAATATCATCATGTCTGTGTGTAATAAACAGTACGTGGCAAGGAATAACAATATAATAATAATGATAATTCATTTCTCCAAGATTACCATTTCATTGATCTGATGTTTTGTCGAATGAAACTCTTCTTATTAAAACTTTTTGACTTTTCCTGAGTAATATTAAATTACACTCGTGAACGACTTGGAAGAGAACTTCGCCAGCACTGCCTTAACAATAGGCTTTAACTCACCCTTCAGACGACTATGTTCCAACTGGTAATTTGACGGTTGTGAGACTTGTCTGTCAGACTTGTGATTACAGAAATCAATTACTCAGTTATTTATCCTTATTTTCGTACCTACTTACCTTAATGGTCATACTTATCTATATAATGAGTATATTTGTACCCATCGTGGGACATACACCCCATTTGCCAATCCAGGGCTGATCACATCCCACGTTTTCTTGCCAATTTCAAGATGTTATCTTGAAATTAGGTGAGTATTCGTTCTTGCAGACGTTTGATTTCTCTCACCAGTATCCTGTTACTGTGTTAGCGTAATCTGCACCTAGACGTATTAAAATGTTAACATAATATAGTTTTCCTTAAACAGTAACCTAGACAATGCTCGTAATGTTGTCTATGGGCCGCACACGCCGGATAGAGCTAATTATGCGCAAAGTGAATGCAAGCTAACGAACTCGTTTGTAGCGGTGTAGCTGCGTAGCAACGTAGAACTGGAGCATCGGCGTAGCGCTCGCTCCTAGAACTTATATTATTTTATTAGCCACGTATGATATCTGTATGTACTACGAGTATGTTTGTATAAAAAAAGAATAGCACCTTCAATTGGCACTCAAGAACAGAGTTAACTTTTTGTTTATTAAACAATTTGGACATATTATATACATAGACAGTGATTGTGTTAGGCTGTTATTATGAAGCTTCAGCAACATTGAATGGGTACCAGTAACGTGGAACAGAATGGCGTCGTAACGGAACGGAATGCCTTATCGAATAGCCGGCGGTAACGAGGCGGCTCCCGAACGTGTGCCGCGGGTGTCGCTCAATGGATTACTGTAACAACTTGTCATATTGTAAACAACTGCTTTGTTTTTTCCATACTTCGTTCTAAGCCTCCCGAAGGAGGCAGGATAACGTGCCTTAACAATGTCGCTATCATATTAGATGTGCCATGTCTGGAGTATTCACTCACATTTGCAATCAGTTAAGATGAGCTATAAGTATAAACAGGCTGACCTCTCGCTGGCCGCGCAATTTATTCCCTCGGTATTGCAAGCGTCTACACGCTACGGTATCCGCTTATCAACAAGCTGGTATAAGCTTCGTTGCCATTTAAGGCTTAAACATGTTTTGCTTCAAAAATGCGTTGCGACTTATCTAAATTGTCATATGGACTCAGTTGTTCATAGTGGTGTAATAAAAACATTCCGTTCCGTAGTATGTATGTAGCCACTTTATTCATTCAGCTGTCTGTGTGATATGTGTCGCACCGAGTACTGAACCCTCTTCTTACGACATAGTTCTCAGTTTCATATAAATCTTTCCCGCCCCCTACAAGTGATCAAACACTAATATTTCCACGCGTCTCTCGCTGAGCCCACTTACACATCAATTTGTCAAAGGAAATCATAACTAGCAAATTGTTCACAAATCGCTACCGAGCTCCAGTTGGCGTGCAGCCAGAAAAATCCATTGTTGGTACTTATGACTAGGACTAATGGACTTGTGAAGTCCTCGCGAGTGTCGCCACTGTCGAGTGTCGAGTGTCCGGGCGTGACGGGAACTTATTTGATTAAAATTTATGCAAATCAGAAAGTCAAGGGGTTCGATGACTTGACCTGCCGAGCGATAGTTCAGGCGGTGCGCGGTGCGAGCTGCGGGCTGATAGCGGGCTATACTGTCACAATACATACCATGAGGTAACTTAATATAACTATTGTGTACTCGGTGAATCTCTTCTCTTCGTTAATGGACATAAACTATTATCAATCTATGAATTATGCTGCAGCCATTTGGTGAGTACATATACTTGTACCTTACTACTGTAAGGGAAGCCAGTAGGTATATAGTGAGGCCTCTTGGTTTGCTGCTCGCTTTGTTTCTGCGCGTGACATAATTTGCTATGGTATAAAGTATAGTGCGCACGCTGCAATATTGACATCCATTGTCGAAAGAATCAAGCGCAAAGAGGGACATGACGATAACTGGCACGTGAAGAGCAGATACAAGGAGTATTAGTGTGGCTGAGGGGCTTACTGCATGTGTGAACTGAACTGTATTGTCAGCCATTCACCCCGCACTAATTGTGTTTATTGCGTGCATTGGCAATGTCATGTGTGCTCGTGAATTATTCATTGGTATCGAGTGATTGCGGCTTAATCGATACCTCCGTAGCGGCATACACTGCCGTCTGCACACTTCATTTGCTTAAATTAAGACAGGGGTTAATGACACCGCGGTTTAAAATTAAGTTTATTACTTTTGCAGTTCGTTAACCAATAAACAAACGCTGAGCGTGGCTTAAAATATCAACAGTTTGTGCGAATATATTGTAAAGACTCGAAGCCGTAACGTAGTTGAATTTATTTACGCAATCAGCAGTTTGTGTTTATCGTTCAAGTTTAAAAGTAATACAATTTAGTTTTATGATTGAATATAATAATAACTTAGTTATAAGTAGGTTGCAGATGTTTTGAAGATGATGAATAAATACCTACATATATACCTACATTTGCTTAGAGGTTAGTGGCTAAAACTTCTTATATGCGAACAGGCATACGGCCTACTTGATGGAAAACAGAAGCCTATGGTCGCTGCTAACAGCAGAGCTATAACATAACAGCAATATATTTGAGACATGTGTTACCTGTTACCCGGTATATGTACATGTTACTAGTGCTCCGTGCCATACAAGTATTAGTATAACTAAAACTAGCGATTGGGAAGTTGTGTCGCATCCTCCGCGGCGACAGATCGTCATGTTGTCCAAGCTGCGATACAAAATAAAAAAAAAATACAAAAAACCCTAGAATGAAAAAGAAAGTTTTGCGGTAAAAAGGTAATAAGCAACACACGTATTTGAGTGCTAGATGATCTATTTAAGTTTCAGTGTAGCCATAATGAAAATAGTGTTAGCACCGAAATTTCTGAATTAGCAACGCTGAAATCAACGCTTGAGTGCCGTTCGTAACATTATATTAGTTTGTAAAGTGAAGGCACGGAACAACATGTTGACGAGGGATTTGATCCATATCTCTATAAGTTGTTCCGCCGCTTATTGTGATCGAGTGGTTTTTGATGGGTTCAGCTCGCGCCGAGGTATGGTAAGTACTTGATCCCCGCCGGCACACGAATACCACACTATTACGTATTACGACCACTGTATCGAGTCAGAGGATCATCCTCTGCGACATGATTGATACATTCAATATCATTGGATTATTGTGATAGTTTACTCGATTTGGCTTCAATATACTTGTACATTATTCTTGATTTTTGCCTTAAGTACCACTTTTGATACAATATACATTGTAGAACAATCAATTGATTCACATATAGAAGGATTCGAGATATAAAAATTACAATAAAAAATATAATGCGGAAATGTCGTATCGATGTCTAGTATAACATGATTGTGCAGCTGGTTGCGACAGCCAGCAGCGAGCGACAGCGGAGGCTCCGCGCTACATTAGCCTCTGCTTAATGACGTGCTTACTGGTCGTTACATCTACCTTCGGCGGCCTGCCGCCTGGCTCCTACTCTACAAACAACTCAACTAATATATACTGCTAGCTATACCCGTGACTTCGACCGTCAACAATTTGACAACACTAAAGAAAAATCACATTCATCAAGTAATGCTAAATGCAGTCACACTATCACACAGACAGTTTAATAATGCCATTGCTCTGTTGGTGTGATTAGTTATTGTATGCAATCAAATACATACACCGTAGCACTATTATACTAATATAGTTAAAAAAGAAACTTCACTTCCTAGCATGCTAAGATTTTGTTTGGAAAGTAAATATTTTATTCATTAGTAAATGTCAAATAACGTTGAGGGCTCAGAGTACATAACATACTACGAACAAGTTGAGGATAAGTGCTCCAGCGGGCAGGACGGAACTTGGGACCGTCCCAGTTGTGTTCAGTTGTGTAAGGCAGCGGTCATACCTCGTTGTAGTTTAATAGCTGCGCTCGTGGCTCGCTGCCTCGTGAAACAATGTGCGAAACTAACCTACAAACATGTAATGTCAAGTTTAATTTTTCTTGGCTAGTTTCGAAGTTTAAATAATTGTATCAAATAAGAAGTTAATTTCAACAAACGAAGTCACCATATCGGAAGCAACAAATATGCAGCTTCAACTTAAGGGAGACGTAATTTTGAGAAATAAAAACTTCTTACAACTATTTCCAAATACAAATAAGACTGCAAAAGAATCAGAATAATAACTAAAGTTCGTCTTTGCGACAATTCAATTATCTCACTTCCAAAAAAGTACATAAAATACGATTAATCGTCTCCTTATCTCTGCAAGCAAACTGTCCGGCAGCACGAGGGAATATTGTTAGTTCTGCCACCTGGCACTACTACAGTCTATAACTGTATAGAGCAGTGCTGAGGCGGCAGGTGGCCGCGAGCAGGACGCTGCTATAGTAGGTCGCTCGACCGGACACTGTTGTCTATTGCAAGTAAGCACAATTTTTGCTTCAACTATCATTGCGACGCAAAGAGGAGTGCTTTTAAAAATGGGATGTGCGTGGGATATTTTTTTTCAGTATATAAAATTAATTTCTTATATTAGTTTTCTCAGGATTGCTATTTAAAATGCTTACTTGAAAATAATGTCATGTCCTCTAGCACAATTAACTGTAAGTAGATTAAGCGTAAAGCTCCCAGCGCGAAGTAGCGACCGAATAGTTAGTTACATAATTATATTATAATTACATAGTTAACGCACCACCTCACTGTATCAGGTGAAGCCGCAACAGCCAGTTGCAAAGCATAGATGGTGTAATGTATAGTGAGTGGCCCAAGAGAATTCAAGCAATAGTGAGTGGCTACAGCGGGAACACTCTAACGTGTTTTGAAGTGTGCACTTACATTTATTTTTTTATTATCAGTCAGTATGGTTAATATAATATGTTTTGATTTATCGTTTGAAAAGAAAACGAATTAATGTAAAACTAAGTACCTACCTAGTGTTTATTCCATACGAAAGCTTAATTTGTAGCCGCCTGTAAGAAGTATGTGCCGTATAATGAACCGGAGCTAAGTCCATATTAACCTGTGCACTATTAATTTCTTAATCCCCTAATGATTCTATAATGGCGGTAATTCTTATCCATATAGCTCATAATGACTGATTGAATCCAGCTTCGACTCTCGACTTGTGCAAATTCCCGAAAAGCCATAAAACTCGGCCACTTGTCACGCGCGCCGCCTGCTCCGTAACTGCCCATAAATTTGTGTCCTCAACTGTCTTACAACACTTTTTGAACGAGCTGTAAAAATTACGAGCATTCTGACAAATTTTAATGATATTCTAAAAGAATATGACATGCTACGAGCGCGGCACATTTACATCTTGATGCAACGTGCAACCATTGGATAATCATCTGTATTCCATATTACTACATTATAATATGCTATACATTACATATTTACAACATAACTAGGTAACCTACGTAGGTTAATATTAAAATATTATTTTAATATTTACCAAAAACATGACTCCTCTGAACAAACTACTAGCGCCATCTATCGGCGTATTCCGACAAAAATACACAATCACCCCATCCGTTTACTACACTTTACTCCTACTAGAACCCTGCTATGTCAGTTAGCTGCTTAAGTAGTAGTCTAGTAATTCGCTCACCACCCGAAAGATGGAGCCACTGACTCATATACATAATATTTATATGTCCTTGCGATTGTCGCGTCCATCCCATCATATAGCGGTAAACAGGTTTATAGGTAGGTTTGCTTTATTAGGGTTACGTTAAATGAAGCGTTATTGATGTTCTGTATGAGAAGAGAAGTCATTTGCGAGGTTAATGAGACAGATACGGCGATATCCGTCGTTGATGACTGGACTCCGAACATTTGGCACACTCACTGTGTTCCGCCATATTCAGCCAGCTATAGTAGGTGTATTAGGTGTGTAATTGTAGTAAGCTAGAGCGGTGTCGGCCGCGGTCGCGCTCCTAAGGTATCATTCCCGAAACTGACAAACTGCAACCCTTCTATATGACATCACCAGCGCATATCACACAGTTTGCTTATCCTTTACTGTATATTGATGGTACGAGCATTATTGGAGTGAAATGTGCAACTCAAAAATCGTATCGCATGCCTGTCTGTCTGTACATTTACTGTCCATATCTCAGCCACTTGAAAATGTACCGTCTTGTTTGCAAACAACTGACATGAAAAACAATATGTTGACAGCGCTATTATTGTCGTGCTGTCTAGAGTCTGTATACTGATACAGTGCATAGAGTGCATGAATGTTTAATTAACATGTCTCGTCTTGACAGAGAAACGAAGCTTTGTACTGACAAAGCTTCGTTTCTCTGGCAAGACGAGACATGTTAATTAAACATTCATGCACTCTGCCCCTTCCCCTTCCACCCCTCTTCCTGTATAGTGGTTTAATGAAGCCGAGTGGCCAGCAGGAATAGCTTCAGATGGTGACACCGAGTCACGGCAGCTGTTATGTTGTTGCTCATTTATTGCAATGGTGTGCCAGGGTGTACCCTACACTACATTCAATAAAGGATTTTTGCGGCTTAGACAACAAATTTTAAGTCGGAAAAATCTATAGTTTTTTTAGTTTACCACGACACTAATAAATAAATTAATAATATTCTGACAAACTGAAGCAAATGTAAAAAATAATATGTGACAATAATACTCGTGACTGCCCTAGAGTAGCATTTCCCAAACTTGATTTTGCCCCGGCCCGGTTGTAATTTTCCCCCATCGTGACCCATCGCACGCTTTTTAGCCTGTGTATATAGGGAAAATAAAAAACACATTTCAATGTCCACATAATATAAGAAATACACTTAGTATAAAATCAATCACAATAACGTCATATATTGAACGGGTATAATTGATTGTAATTAATAAGACAATGCTGTGATCCGATATTTTATTTTCGTGGCCTGGTGTCGCGACCCGCCATTTTGGAAACGCTGCCCTAGAGTAATAGATGTCATCATGAACGGCAATTAATATCGCTCGCAACCGGGGCGGGGTGAGTACCTAATCACCGCTGCTCATTAGCGGTCGGCCCCTACCGTCTGGGCCCCTGTATCGCGGCCTATACAAATGTTCCCGAGGGGGCCTGTTATTGTTGCGGTAATAGTTATTAGTGCACTGAGCACGTGGTGGTTCCCCGGGGATGGCGGCAACTGTTGCTGGCCTCTATCTATACACTTTATTGTCGTTGTGTTTATAGACGTCAAGCGTCTGATCATTTTGAAAATTTGCACACGCTTTAAAGACGGATGATAATACAAACATTTTGGATCATCGGGATAAATACAAGTTAAGCGTGTTTTTATTTAGTTTATTGTTTATGGATGTATAGTGTTGTGTGTTGTTGCAGTACCTGGGCTCATTCCCGGTGTCCGGGGGCGAGGTGGAGGCGCGCGGCGAGCAGCTCTCCTCGCAGCTGCAGCTCATGAAGGTACTCAATAAACTGTACAGTAGGTGACCGCTTACCATCAGGCTGGCCGTAAGCTCGCTTACCCACTGTAGTAGATAACAAAAAAGTTGTCATCACACACTTTGTGCTGCCTAATTAAGTAGTTGAATACACACCGTATTTAACTACTGACAACTTTCAAGTGGGTTGTTCTAGCAGTATGAAGAACATAATGCTGCTAGAGCGGCTAGTCCTCATAACAATAAGGTTGACAACACGCTACTGATACCTCTAGTATTGCGAGCGATTATAGGCCAAAGTGACCGACTCTTTTTGAATTGGGCCTTTCGGACCACGGCGCGAATCTTCCGTTTTTTGATGGGTCGATTCGGACCACAATTAAAGGTTAATTAAAATCTAGCGTTTCTAATGGTTTTGTACTGACCGGTAGGAAAGCATTACCCAGTACCCCTTAGAGCAAACGGTGAACTTGTTGCTATGATCAACGAACATAATATTGTACTGTTCATTATAACGTGTTCAAATACAATCGCCCGGTAGACTGGCCAACTGTAATGAAGCGATGTCATATTGTGTAACGCGGCCTCTGACTTGCCAAACACTAGATCCGTGACAATGGCTGTAGATTGTTATCAAGGTTATTATAATCACTACTCACGAGATCCAGTCTCCAATCACTTTATATTATATCACGTGTTGTATTGTATGGACGTGACGGTACAGTTACGATTTGCTTGTCTCATAATCACTGCGGCTAAATATTATATATTTTTTTATAACAAAGGTGGCAAACAAGCATACGGCTGCCTGATGGAAAGCGGTTACCGTAACCTATGGTCGTAATTAATTGGTGACAAAAGATAACATTTGAAATTCGCGAGAAAATTGTATCAATTTGTATAACGCGCCGGTAATTTACAAATTACAATTTAGTGCCCTTGGCATAGTCAATGGTATAATAAGTGGCTGGTAGGTACATCCTACATCAATTGTTTACATACCTTCCACACTACAGCTGATAGTATGCTGAGGGTGTGAGCACTCATGAAAGACGTCACTAATTAGAACAAGTTAACAAAGCTGTATTAAAGTGCTCTAACGAGTGAGCACGCTCCAGTGTCACGTGTTACTGTTGTGTGTCACGTGACGTGACGCGCTGACACGGACGACTGGTACACTTTTCAGCCATGGTGCAGCTATGGTACAGTGTGTTTGGTTTAGTTCGTGTTGTTGACCGATGTTGGACATGTATCCTGGTCGAATTCATTAACTTGTCTTGGTTCTTATTAAAAATATGTTTTGGTAGCTTTTGTTCTATTAAACTGTTATAGATATTTGTGAGTCTTTAAAGCTAGTTTTAATATCATAACATTGTTAACTCACCGTTTGTACCAAGAGTTAAAATAAAAATATTTGATGATGAACATATTTAGTGTAATTTTTTCACAATCTTCCCAAATTGTATTAGTCTTATTGTGGTATAAACTGTTGGCTACTATAATTGTCAACCGTGGCAAACTGAATTGGCAGAAGTGTTTTCTGTTTGTCCTTCAAATGGCACGTCCTCTATACTAATGTTCCTCGCCTCTTGACCCGCTAGACGTCTGTCAAAGGTCCCGCTGCACTGAAAATAGTACAGTATAGTATGACGTCACATGCAGTGGAGGCTGTGCATTGTTGATACTTTAGACGAACTATCTTTTGAAATGATTTATGAGCCTATCGCTATCTAAGAAATTTGTATTTGGTTTTTCTTTATGAAATAAGTTCATTGGTTATCATAAATAATGTCTTAACAAGAATCACTGTGGATACTGACGTTCATTTACATCAACATGACTGCACTAGGCAAGTGTATCAGTGACCACCAGTCAAATGACTCCTCTGCCGTCCTCAATAATGTTACGGCTCCGTTTGTAAAAGTTGTATTAAAATAGTGCCAAAGCTTATAATGTCCGAGCCTCAGAGAGTGTCGCGCGGCCTAGTTTACATTTCTTTCTGCTTCCAGTTGAAAGACGGCATCTCATCAGCCACTGGCCAAGACGAGACTTATGTACATACTAGCTAGATACTGGCTTGTTAACCTGTTTTGATGTGAAACACTTAAACTCTCTGTATTTTACTATAGTAGAGTGTGGCATCACACCATGGCAGATATATTAGTCTCAGAGCTTTGTAGAACATTAGTTCTCGCCAATGAACATTTCCAAGCTTACCATCAGACATACAGTGTGATTGTTTCTCATTGAAGTTGGTACTCACTTACGATCTTTACCTACCACAATGACATGATACGATATGTAATTATTCGGTCGTTAGTAACTTATAAATAACATCCAATTTCAGTTGGCGAGGCAATAAGTGGATCCCAGTTTAACAATGACTCAGGAATCTAGATGACTGTCGTTGTGGCTACAAGGCTCAGTTTCTGTATCTAACACGTAACAAGTTTAATGTAGATAACCGCGTCAAGGAGACAACTTGCCAACTAGCGCTGTGCTGCGCTGCACCCCGCTAATGTTCACTAACGTTCTCTCTAATGCTTTCAGTCGGCTCACACCGCTGCCTCTTATTATACCTAGATTTGATAACTTTCTACATTAAACCTGAGTTTTGGTGAATATGGAATATGTTTAAGGAATAACGCTGCTAGCAAGTACTATGGGCAGGCTGGATTCAGCTGGATACACTATGATCCATTATTATAAACTGCTGTTTAAAATGGTCAAAAAATGAAGAGACTTATAACTGCAATATTTTAATTAAGCCTATAGCTATCCCAGGGTTAAGTTAATCGAAACAAAATGACAACTTGCATCAAATTTACCACATACAAATAAATATTTTTATTCAGAGACATGTCTCTGTTTTCATTGGATACTTTTAATTAAAGACCGGTCAATGAGAACAATAACAAATCAAAAAGTTTCCCTAGGATATCAGAACTGAGGAATAACAGTGTTTAAATTAAAAGCCGACTTTATAAAAACGGTGTGCAACATTTTTTTACATGTAAAACATAATTACCGGTTGCAAGATTTTTGGTACCTGAGGTTACCCCTCTGGTGTCAAACAATCAACTGCGCGATGTCCCGCACGTGTCCCGCACGTGTGGCGGGCCAAGCGCGTGGTGAGACGGACTGCAAATTTATTCATTGGCTTCGTGACGGCAGTGTCTCTGAGGAGCCTCCTTCCCTTTGTTCCTGCTCCTATTGTTTACCGCATTACGCTATACTCCTACAGAGGTTGCACTCAATGACAGCTCTGCTCCAATATTTTATTGGACTTGTTTTTGACTGCGCTAACAAGGTACTGCCAGGGAGACCTGCATGTGCCAGGCCGTCTGCTGTAGTCATCATGTCAGTCAATTCATAATTACTTAATGAATAGTCTGAAGCGATACTTGAATATTACATTCAGTGAAATCTGTACATATGACACGCCGGTATCTGCGCGGGTCACGCAGTGTATAGAGTGACATTACATTCTACAGATTTATTATTATTATCCTTTTCGATGTATCTTTACTATCTTAAGTGTCATACATTATATTACAATAAAATTATCTTACCTAATACATTAAGTTGTATAAAATGACATCAAAATAATTTATTCTGTAAAACAAATGTCGCTTATTCCGCGTCACCGCCGCGCCGGGTAGCTCCTCAAAAAGCGCGGCAACATAATTCGCAATTTCTCGGCAACCTGCGTGCTTTGATTAAACAAGACGTGGCCGGCTTCTAAACGAGACGTTTACGACAAATACTCAACTAAAATTAAGGATAACGACAATTCCTAGAATTTGCCTGTGATTTTCTGTAGTCCTGCGTATCATTACGGAACAATCCCGGAATAAGAAGTTGGAAATATAGCAGGTGATAGCACACACATGTGCTTCAACAAATATGAAGACATATGAAAGCATTATGACCAATGAAAGGCAATTTAGCCACATCTTACTGTAGCCACATCAACGGTAACGTTACATAATATTCTATATTCTATAAGATATAAGTATGCACACACGACACAGACACACAGAGGGGGTCGTGATATTAAGCGTTCCAAAACTGCGCATTTGGGAAGGGCTTTGAAAAGGCGCACCCTAGCAGTACCTTTTGATAGTTGACATAAAAGTAATAAGCATTGGAGCCGAGGGCGCGTGAAGAGCGCCAGACAAAGCTCCTCGCATATACCAGACCCCATGTCTGCCGGCTGCCTGCTGCCTGCTGCCTGCCTGGTGCACTACGACTGCTTGGGGACCTAAGCGGCGCACATTTGGTGCAAATATGGTTTGGTTTACTCTATACTGCATACTAGCTGATCCGCTCCGACTTCGCACGCGTAGAAAAATAATTCATTGTAGACAAATTACGGTTTGACTTATTAATTGAGCTTGAATAAAAAAATGTCTGCTTGCTACAAGAATGTAATATTTATACTCATAACACACAAATGTTATATAACAGTCAATTTATACAATCATTTCCTAGTATTTAATCGTCTAATAAATGGTATGTTGATTTCATATTAAAAACATGTGATTCATGCTAAGCTCCTTATCACTATCACTATAAATATATAAAACATACCTTTTGTAGTCTGTCCCTGTCTAGACGTGGCTTCCCCAATCCCTCAGCCCTCTATCGCCGTGTTGGTCCCGGGCCCTCGCGTCTCTTCCGGTAACACATTAATGCTATGACCCTTGCCAACATGTTCCTTAATTAACTTATTTCATTAAGGCAAGCCGCCCTTAAATTAATGAGCCAGTATTGTAAACTTCCGGTCTTCCGTTGGTGGAATAAACATACATGGGTTAAGACTTCAATCTATGAATAAATAGAGTGCTTTTAGTGATGAGACAATTTAGATCACAAGTACTTAGACTATCAAACAGCATATTTGTCGATCATTTCATTACACTGCGCCTCGCAATATTAATGTATTATCAATAGCACATAATAAATTGTTATCGAACTCGGCACATTATTGTACTTCTCCTATCTTCCTGCGCCATTGCTCAAATAAATAAACCCTACGTTGCTTTCTCAACCTAATCGGCATCGCCATTTCTCACGTTAAAAGGATTTTAATCAAGTCTTTATCAGCTCTAAAAGGTATTTCCGTTAATTTAAATGTAGGATTGTTACGGGAGAGCTGTTGGTTCATTGTAGTGGACTTATGGCCTGCGGGGAGGTGGGGAGGCGGGGAGGTGGGGAACAGGAGCCTGTAGTGCGTCTGCTCTTGTAATAACCCCATAATGTATGCGAGAACTGCGCTTACTTTAAGAAAAGACACGGAGGAACGTTATCCATACGAACTTAATACGTCTATGTGAACGTAATCAATCTGATAATGATCTAATCAAGTATATCATTTTAGCTTAAGCTGGCTACACTGATGTGATTATCTGCAATAGAAGAGACAGTGCGTACTTAAATGGCTAGTGGGCTTATTGCGTGTGACAGTTGCGAACATTCTGCATATAACATGGCGGTGTTGATTACCAATGAAACAATTGTTAACCTTTTGTTCTAATATGACCTCTGAATGTTCGCAGTCGTTATACGGAATAAGTGCAGGTACTGATACTGCTTAAAGGACATTACACTTTATATCATCGTTGCAAGTAGTAACAAAGTGGTTAGAATTTTACAACGGCTTAAATAAAGTTATTTAGGAACATTTTGTAATTATTTAATATTTCACGTTCAATTCAAGGTCCAAGGTTGTCTGAAGTCTGAAAATTGACAATTTTCCCAAAACTTTTACGATTCTAATTATTTTAGGTGCAGTTTAACCAAGTCGGCCGAGATAACAAAACATAGCCTGACCCCTCACTATAAAGCTTCAAGGCTCTCTAATAGTAATCTAGACAATGGACTTTATTCTAGACCTGAGTGTTAGGGCGTGTCTCCAATCAAGAAATGGAAAGTCTGATAACGAGAACTGCTGTTTTCCAATCACCTTTGCTGATGTTATTTTGTAAGGAAATTAAAATGATTAATTTATTTCAAATATTTAAAACAGTTTCACCAGTTTACAAGACAGTGGTCTTGTATCTGCCGCTAACTGTGAAATCGTTAAATATCGAAGCAATCAGTGGGAACTAACCGTAAGCAAATCGGTACGTGAGAATTGATAATGCCACGTTACGCATCTCACGAGCCTCGTCCATGTGGACACACCGATTAATGGCATAGCTTTGTTTCGTACGAGTTACTAAATAACCGTTGAATACATCAAATCCCTCCAAAACCGTTATTTACGTAAACGAACCGTTTCTTCCAGGCTCTACTCATTTAGTTGTCTTCCCTCGAGCGCCATTTTAATTCCATTCCCATTTGAAATGGCCAATGTAAATACAAATTAACTTTATACTGCTTTGAGGGAATAAGGATCCGGTCGTAAAACAAATTCGGAGCGCCTTATGGCCGTGCAATAAAGTTGAGATTGCGGTATCAGAGTGCATGGTCTGCCGACACGAGGCCACGAGGTGATTTAATGTTGCTTCACCTGTGTTGCGTGCACTCCAATATGAAATCAAACAAGGAACGCTACACTATTGTGAAGTACACATATCAACGCTATCAGGCGAGTTAAAATATCGTAGCTACGACAGTTCCGCACGCAACTAAAATGCTGATAGCGAATCTAGAATTTCCAGAAGATTATTGAAGATGACATGAGGTTATCTGCAATTATATCGGCACGAAGCACTGCGTAGGATGACTGCCAGTTGATCATATTTGATTGTTCACAGGATAACACACACGCAGGGTTATAAACGCGAAAAGCTTTGTTTCGTGTGTGAGATATCAAGATAACAATAAGATGAGGCGGCTGGCTATAGATGATAAACCTGAGACATGAGCGATGCATGGTCACAATACAGATCTCAAATGTGATATAAATTTACAAAAAAATACTTACTGACCCTATTAGGAAGACAATAGGATGATTATGATAAATATCGGGATTCTATTTAATGCCAGATATTAGCTTGAGTTTCTAAGACTATATCTGGTAGGAACCCAATTCTACTCTGTAATACTTTTATAAGCTCGACTTAATCTTATAAATAGTCTGGGATCACGTTATGTTCCACCTCACATTACTACTCCGGGCTAAATCTAAGGAGCAGTCACTTGTAAGCTAACAAATTGAGTATGTAATCAGTGTGCTCAGTAATGCTCTCACCGGCGTGCTATTTGAATTTGTAGCGTATTCCACGTATAGTTTATTAGTGTCGTGAGGGTTACCGATTACGATGTGGTACATAATTAATTCGACAAGGCTGTAAACCGGCCGCATGCGAGGGACCATAAAAACCTAATCAAACTCTGATACGAGCTTCAATATTTTTATTTGCCGACAACGTCGAGGGTGTAGGGAGTGGATTACAAGGGATCGAGGGTGTAGCGCAAGGTATTAAGGTATTTCTACAGTGTTGCCGTGGTGCCTGCAGCTCTGAACTATTTTTTAATTTTTATAGCCAAATCAACCATTTGAAAATACTGACTGCGAAAGGTTTTCCCTAAAGAGTAAAGCATGGGGTTTATAAAGAAGTGTATGAAGAGATTGTGATAGGGTTGGCAACGCGCGAGTGTTACACCTAGTGTTGAAAGCGTCCATAGGTCCGAAGGCAAATTTCCACCCCAAGAAAAAAAATAACTTTGCTCCGTGTTCCGATTTTCTCTGAAACCATACCGCTTAAAGATACAAAGGAAAGAAGAAAGATAATTAAACGTAAACAATGCAGTGAAATTGGACAGTTCATAAAAATAAGTAAGACTTGTAAATTTGTATTCTTCTTTTAATTGACGCGAAACAGATATTTGTAGAATCTAAACAACCTGGCACTAGGGAGAGTGTGTCTCTATAAAAGCGACAACAAAGCCCGGCTGGACCCAGCCGCAATATTCATTACAGGCTACAGCCACAGCCAGCCGGGCTCCTTCAGCCGTCCGTCAATAGCCAGCCACAATGGATGCATCGAGCTATTGTCTGGCTCTTAATGAAACCGACGCGACCAGCGCCAGGCTCTTTCGCAATTATTAACATAATTGAAATTATTTGGTAACGGGCGCTTTAGACAGTCCGGGCGTGTCACGCGGCCACAACGCGCCGAGTGCCTCACTGCGCGCCTCACTGCGCGCTGCGGGCACACCTCACCTAATGACCATCTCATTATAACTTATCACTGCACTGTGATGTTACTATATCGTGGGATACATATGCTTGAGGTGAACATTATTGTCTACAATTTCATTTTCCTAAACCACTAATTAAAGTGACGAGATTTTTTTATTATCAGACTAAACCATGGTACCCTGTAGATTATGTGATATTTCGGTCCACTGCGCAGATGCTTGCTTTGTATTGCAGCAGATGCAGTGAGACATCGTCACAAAGTTTTTCGTGTGGTTCTCAAACAGGATCACTGTATTATATCTGTCGCTCTAGTTTCGTAGCAATTTTGATATCTCGCATCAAAAGCTTTCGAGCGATTTAATTAATTTCAGTTATTCACCGCGGCAGCGTTTTGGTTTCAGATGACAATAATCATGCACCAGCTAGTAAGTTAAGTGTACATTCCTGACGTCTAGAGGAACTCCGGTGATGGCGGCGATGTGTGCAAAGTTATTATTTCAGTTTGTTTATGCTTACACTGGTCAGTTTCCTCGCGTTGTGTGGACGGTCCGCGTCCGGTGCGTATGGCAGTGTTGCTTTACAAACACAACAACTCGTTACAAAGCGATCTACCGCACACTATCGAAACTTTTTTTTTTATTGTGGTATATTTTTTTGTGTAACTAATATACCTAAGCTACACACTCTGTTAGGTACAAAAGTCGAACTAGGAATTGAAAATATTTAACTACAATAATTTAAATTAAGACGAGATTGGACTATGTCTGGATGTATTTGAAGGCATAAAATATTAGTTAGGAGGCCGGTGTATTCGGTCGGTTATGACATTACCTGCGGCCACCCGGCCACCCGGGCGGCGCTGACGCGTAATATCCGCACAAGTTCATTTTCATGAACCAACTTACTGAATAACTTCACAGCATTGCCTCCGAGGCGCACAGATTTTCTTAATAAAAGAGAACCGAGCATGAATTTTCTCAGCATTCTTAAATTACTTTAGGTGAAAAATAACTTATCGTGAACTTTGGTATATTCGCAAGGAGCTTAGCGCATAATGTATCAGAAGAAAGAGTGGCTAGTTACCTGTTCACACGTAATGACATGTATATGACTCAAGTGGACGTTAAATGCTCAATTTGCAAAATTACAAAAACCATATAAACACGAACGACTTAATAACCACGTTGTAACCCGTCCGTCATGTACACATAGTTCTGAAAACTCGTTTTTGGTTAAACATTTTTTTTAATACATGCATATGCCTATAATACAGTATCAACGCAGCAACTTTCAGCAGGAAACTTAGAGTAAGCATTTGTTTCTAGGAAATTGTTAACAAATGTAGCAGAGGGTTAAAGTTTGTTAGGAAGCGTTCAGTCTCGAGCACTTAGCGGAAGCAGGCTGTGAATGTTTGCGCGCGCCGATTGCGCCTCGCTACTCGTCTTGCCATACTATCGATGTCGATAGTCCCACTATCGATAATTGAACTTGAAAATAAGTAAAAAAAACGATAGTCGATAGCTTAAAATAGGGTACTCTAATCTATAGCATAGCCGTGGTAGCCTTGTGGTATGACGTTTTGCCTACTGTTCTATCGGCGCAAGTTCGAATTCCACTGGTCCGTAAGAATGGGTTTTTCTAACTTTAGTACAGTGATTAGTCACACCACGAGCTTAACGGTGAAGGAAAACATCGTGAGGAAACCTGCATACGTCTGAGAAGAAATTCACGGACGATTTAGTGCATAAGAGCGGCGACGGACTCACCATCCTTCACGTTGGCACCAAATTATCTTCCTTGGTGAGTGGGTGTTGTAACATCTAACATCCTACCCTTGTTGGAAATCATAAAAATATTATATAACCATAGCATAGAACCTCAATAATATCGATATTATCGATACGTTCGATAGTTTTGGACTAATGTTAGTATGAGTTTATAGTGTCGATACTCGTCTAGGTCACCAATGAGCGCGCACGTGCATATCGCCAGTCTAGGGCACGAAAACGCTACACAGATAAAAATAGTATTGCAAGTCGTCAATAGTCTCACTACATTTATGTTATCGATATTCATGCTATCGAGCGGCAACGCAGCTCGCGGAGTCGCGCGGAGGCTCGTGATTGCGACCGGCATTCTTCACTGCACTTCTCGTTCAATTCTTCAAAACGATTCACTGTTACTATTCGACTGTATACTTATGTGTACCTCAATGTACTATGCTGATTGTTTCAGTTTAAATGTTGAGAGCCTACGAAATGTGTCCCAGTCACGGATAACTGTCACAGTGATGTTTCATTAATGCTTGTTGCAATGAAAACTTTGTTAAACTCTATGGTGCTTGCAGAACTATGTACGCATGTAGGCCAAGGTAACTGGCCAAGTTACCATCAGGCCAGCCGTACGCCTATTCTTCTTAGATTATGCACTACGTATCCCCGATGAGCTCTACATATATGAATACCCTACTGCTCATAGTTAAAACCTCAGAAACACAATTCTATATCGAAGTAGTGTTATTTGATCGATCGTTTAAAGATGGAGGTAAGTCCCAAGTCGAATGGCTCCATGTTTTTATGGGAAGTATCCTTACTCCGTAATTATCTTTTAAAGTATATTTGAAAGAGTTTGTAAGAACCTTGACAGTTAGTTCCTAGCACAAGTACATACGTTAAAGTACGCCTGCAAGCACCGTGTTAAATGTTCAACGCGGCTACCGATGGTTAAGCTTCCCTGCCGAGGAATGTTTCATTTGCACGATACCAGTCGGCGCCTACATATGCCTACCCACTGGCAGTATACTACCTAGTAGTACCACACGTCGCAGGAAACGAAGACATATTAACCAGTTAGTGTGCGCAGTGAGCATGTTCGCACACCGACCGGTTATGGTCGAGCAAATGAGGGTAACTGGTACTTCAACGAGTTGTTATTTTTAAAGACAGAATATGTATAGTAAAGTGCAGTAGTAAAGGTACAGTAGGCTGCAATAATGGTGTCATGTTTCATGTACACAGCTTGTGTTAGGCTTACACAAATGTGTGTGACTCTTCAATCATATTGCGGGGGTTGCTTTACTTATGAACGCATAAGGAAAAAAATAATAAAGCTTTTCAATTTGTATATATCACCATCACAAAGTTAGTTTGAAACTGGGTACGACACCGTGTTTATAATCAAAGGATACCGTACCGTAACAGTACCCACAGTACCGGTACGATATATATCTCAGCAATTGAAGATCATAACACGTGTCTCATCACATCGATATTATATATATATATAGCTAATATATAAAATTCTCGTGTCACAGTTTTCGTTGCCATACTCCTCCGAAACGGCTGGACCGATTTTGATGAAATTTTTTGTGCTTATCCGGTATCTATGAGAATCGGCCAACATCTATTTTTCATCCCCCTAAATGTTAGGAGTAGTCCACCCCTAAATTTATTTTTTTATTATTTAGACCGATTTCAAAAATTCTTTCACGGTTAGAAAGCTACATCATCACTGAGTAACATAGGCTATATATTATACTAGCTTCCCGGCCCGGCTTCGCTCGGGTAGACAAAATATTTGAATGTCTATAGGCTCCGAAACTACTGGACCGATTTCAAAAAATCTTTCACCGTTAGAAAGCTACACTATTACTGATTAACATAGGCTACCTGCCCGCCCCGGCTTTGCACGGGTAGACAAAATATTTGATATAAAAGTCTACCCGTGCGAAGCCGGGGCGGGCCGCTAGTATAAACTATCTAAACATGACATTTCTGAGTACGTTGACTTCTGTTTTCCTAATTAACCGGATTAATTCGTGGAATCGTATTTGAGATAGTTATTTAAATCCCAGCTGTTAGTCTGCCGCTGAGCACAATAAACTGCCCTCATTATGTAGGGACGTGCCTCCGAGGTGCCGCGAGGATCGCCGTGTCGCTTCGACATTTACGTTATAAGATACTCTATTTGTAATTGAGGTGGGCTGTTTAGTCTTCAAGTTATTGTTATACTTACTGTAGTTTCCTGTTAAACGCTTGTTTAAAAACGTAAGGAAACGCTGGGCTAGTAGGATTGCTGCTAGCACAGTGAGCCCTCATCAACAACAGGGTTGGCAACGCGTTAGTGATATCCCTGGTATTGCTAGTGGCTATATGCTTTTTGTACCATTGTGGCATAAAAAAATAAAGCTAAACACAATGAAATAATTCAGATAAAGGGAAATCATAATATTTTGTTGTTCTGAGATATGAAATTATTTCCAGTGTTTGATGAAGGGCATCAGTGGTGCCTGAATATGCATGCCCCGGCCCCCCGGCCCCCCGGCCCCCCGGCCCCTCGGCCCCCCGACCCCCCGCCCCCCGCAGTGTTGTGGTATTTACATACAAACGAGCCGTCAGCATTAGCTGGTGTTACTGATGCTGAGATATTTGCTTTTATTGACTAAATATCACATACAAGGGAGAACTTGGCGACTGGGATTAGAATAAGAATATAAAAAAATCGCGTAAAAATAAGCTAACACATAGCCTAAAGATAAGCCTAGGGATAGAGTAGCAGGTACATTGTTGCTTATGGAATGGAACATTTTCTTTAATCGGTCACTTAGTTCATGAGATACAACAAACATGCAAAAAAATGCCACTGTATTTGATTGGTATATGAATATTATACGTATAGATATTATGTTTGTTTTTTCGTCTTCTATGCGAGCTCGTGTTGTCGAGTTGGACGTGACAGCGAAGGATTCTGACAAAAAATACTTTACAGCCTCCACTGATAATCTGTAATTATTAATAAGAACAGATATTGCAAAACTTGATGACCAGAACTAGACACATGTAACGTGAAGGGCAGTATGTTATCTCAACAGTCCACTCGGCGTGGAGGAAGCCAATCACAATAGTTCGCGAGATGCGTCATAAAACACAATAACAACTCACCTATCAGTGGACAGATTTATGTGAAGGCTTTATCTCACGCTGTCAAACAAATGCTACGCGTACTGCTGTACTACAGCTGAGGTGGAACCAAGGGGGGATATAACGTAAGTCATCATTTGAAGATAAGACCTATTGTCATTAGGATTAATATTCTAGTACACGTCAGTTTGCTTCTCTATCAATACATTATATATTACAATTGCAATAGTATATAGCGACTCACTAATGCTAATCCTCACGTATTGAAAAAGGCCTTAAAAATTATATTGCCTTCAACTTTATAACTAAGATAAATGAGAGATGGCTGTTTTAAAATAGTCGGTTAATTTTTAAGTGAAGTCCTTCTGTTCATCTATGATGATCTACAGATGAGATGAACATCATGAATGATGATGAAGTTAAAATGAGATAAATATAAACACAATTCAAAAATAGAATTAGTCATTACGTAGTACTTATGAAAGTATTCAAATGGAAAACATGCAATACAAGCAAATGAAAGGTCAAACTGCCCACGCGGATGCTACGAAGCGTGACGGCAAGTCCCCCTCAAATCTAAATCAAGTTTGACACGAGCTTACGCCCCAACCATTAGGCGGCGGTTTGTGAGACATCCGTCTCGGACAACTTGGGAGCTTTACTGGACTGCTTTGACTGATGTATGTCGTGTTTGGGTTATCAGCACAAAGTTAGTAGGAAAGCAAATTTTAGGAAATCCGCCGGATAGTCGGTAATTTTAATAATGCACCCGACCCGGTTGCGGTTCGCTAGTTATAAATAAGTATAAGTACTTTCGTGATTATTTTAATTTTCGCGAGTGGAATCTAGTCCAAAGAGTTTGTCTTTCCAGGAGTATAAGTTGTTCCTCGCAAGCTCGTTCAGTGTTTATGATGACAGGCCGCAGACAGCGGGCAGTCCCGCCTCAGTCGCCGCGCGGGTCGCACGCGTCACGCGCTGACACGCTCGTAGCACGCGTAGCGGTTGTAGCGTGCTAGTGACAACTTTGACTTTATATTACAATTGTTTATTGATTACTTCAGCAAAGGGAATTTGATTGAGCTGGTGGCGTCTTGAATTTGGTAAGGTCATTGCAATTACTTTAAGTTTTAATGTATCATTTATTTGTTAAAAGCTGAAAGAAAAATATTTTCAATAGTGTTTTCAAGTTTCAGTATGCAAATAAACGTGTCACGAATAATAGAGAACATATTTCATCTATCTCAGGGCTTAGATCACGTTTAGATATTGTGCGCGTACTGGCACATTAGAAAAGTTGTTCTTATTTTGATTTCATTAAGTCAATAAATATTCTGTCACTTTTCTTTCAATAAAAAACATCTTCAAGTTCAACACGTTTGATTTCAATAATTAAAACTACAAATTTACATATTATACAACAGATATATTATTTTTGATAAGAAGAATGTTTTGATATCAAAACATATAGATCCATTATTTAAAATGTGACTTAAGAACAAAGACAATTTCAAATAATACAAGTAGAAGACCCTTTGATTATATACTGATAGAACACCTTAGCAACAAGCGCAAATATCTTTCATTTTGTTTTTGTTTCAAAATCAAACTACTTATTATATTTTACCAAATATGCTAATGGAGTATCCATTAGGTTATTCCAAGAACGTTATAGTTTAGTTCATGTAGGAAGTTAAAAATAAAAAGCTCAAAGTCAGAAGGATATTCCAACTTGTAAAACTAACATTTTGTTGGAGAAAAGTTTTTGCAGCTTTTCTAAACTACGTATCCCAGAGGCTAGTCAATTTCCTTGTGGTTTTTATATTGTTGGAAGATCATGAACCAACTCGAGTCGTGTTTCATTCAAATAAATCTTGTTCGCCTGACGGACGGATAAAAGACGAGGTGCTTGGCAAACTTTTGGTGCTGTCGTCATGAACTTTATCAACTGACACCCAAGGGCTGCATTTGGTTGTGCGGTGTTAAGTAAGAACGTGGTAGTGCTAAAAGTTAGTCTCTTATTGCATAACTTTTCCCCATTGTGACGTGTCACTAGAGCCCCCTCCCCACCACTTATCACCTCACCCCCCGGGTAACCTGCTCAGTAATTAGCCCCTGAAGGCATACGGCAAGCTTTTGCACTTCAGGAGTTACAGTGAAGTTCTTAAAATTCTGGTAAGTAAAGTGGAGTAAGCGAAGACATAATGGTTATGTGGCGCCATAACTTGTATCTATATAAAGATACATTATAAAACGGTATTTTTTTATAGTTTGTATGTATGAAATTTACTTTAAAACTACTGAAAGTATAAAAAACAATGCTTATGAGAATCTACTAAAAACTCTAACTACCATAATCATATTTGTAGTCATACATTTCATCGCGATTTGTGTATACATAGGGATATCAGGGATACGTAGGTATGTGTTATACGTAGGTATGTGTTATACGTAGGTATGTGTTATACGTAGGTATGTGTTATGCTGTTTCTACGCGGATGAAGTTAGGTGATAATATATATACATATATGATAGTAGGTAAAATTATGTCGCACGTCTTAAAGGCAAACATATAATTTTATAAATATTTCCATATTGCAAATATATTGTGTTTGCGATAACTATCGGCCTGTTGTCGTAGATAAATATACCTAGTTAGTTTATAGTAATGTTAGCTACCATTATCAAATTAAGTAGCCAGCCACAGCAGTAGTGACAAACTTTTTACATCATATTCACAAAGTGTGATTGTTCGCTGTCGCGCCCCGCTCCTACATTGAACCGTGTAAAAACTTGAAAAAGGACTATTCATTTATTCATTCCTTCTCCAAGGAAAGTTAGACTTTCACCAAATGATATTAACACCTTTATTATACTGTTAGAACATTAGGAATGTTAATGGAGGCTTCGAAGGAACCTCTTTCCTAGATGTCCAATATCTAGAGTAGCGAGCGAGAGTAGTACTCGACATCTGGCGGGCTCAATATGACTTAATAGCTAATTTGCTAATTGGATTGTTCCACTTATACTGTTTTCTTTAATATTTTGGGCTTCAGATATTTAAGGCACCTAGAGATAACAAGTAGGTAAAATATTGATGTTTGGTCGTTATTAAACCACGCTATGTGATACCAAATTACTATGAAAACAAGCCAACTGACAGAATACAATAAGTCTGAAAGAGATCACATCTTGTGTATTTTATCATTACTGTAAATGTAAAAGTAACACTGTTTTTTTGTTTGCTACATATTCACAACCTAACGGATTGTAATGAAATTTGGCTATGCGATGGATTATAGCCTGGGGAATGGCATAGGCGATCTTTATCTAGAACCACGCGGGCGAAGCCGCAGGCAAAATATATATTTTAAATTCCCCAGTTATTGATTTTGCTGTACACTGGAGAGTTATCCATCTATCTTTTTTTATATACTTACGATTAAGGCAAACACGCAGAAATTCAAAACAAACACACAAATGTTCACCATATAGAAGTGTGTCCTTGCTAAATTCAAACCCGCACACCGGGCGCCGCAGTCGTCCGACTTACTAACCACTAGACCAACGGGGCTGACTATTAACTGTTTAAAACAGCCCATGCTTATAGCTCAGAGTAGATAATATATAACTTATATTGAACCCTTATATTATTCGTTTAGTCAGTACGGCAGCAGGAAATAATCCGTAAGAAATTAGTTACGTGTAACAAAAAAAAAACAAAAAAATATAGCCTCAGTTTATATATATTTAAGAGAAAGTACTTAATTTAAGAGCAATCATAAGTACGGCAGTAACCGAGGAGCGAGGGAGCAAACACGCCGGGAGCGTATAGTGCAAACATTAAAACTAAATAGCGCTCGATGCCGCCCAACAAAACTGCATCGAGAGCACTCCGCGCGGCCTGTTCAAATATATTAAATGATAAATGATCGCGCGCAGCCGAGCCCACTCTACACACTTAGCTCAATCCCATTTTGAATATCAAACAAAATTATAAAATAATCTTTGTTCATAGAAAAACTATTCAAAAATTCATATATTTTGGTAATGCTAGTTTGAGTTCTAGTCTACTATAATTAAAAAACACATTTATATTTATTTTATTTGTCTACGTATGACTGTTATCTCTGGAACTATTATTCCGATGCAAATCTTACAAATTAATAAAAAACTAAATGAATGTACCCTTGAATATCAGATAATTTTGTCATCGACGCGGGTGGATGCGCGAATAAAGCTTAGTATTTCATAAAAAACCTTCCCTCCGTGATTCCATTGCTCGGTGGATTCCCCGACTTGTGTAATAATGCAATGTAAGTGTTATTGAAAACAAAAACGACAGCTGAATAATTGACGACTGCGCTGCCAGGGTTGCGAGTTCGAATCCTGCACCGTAGAATAATATATAATGTGGCTGTTTTTTCTTTGAAGTCTGTGTGATTTGATAGATAGTCAATAATATTTGTACATTTAAAATTCAATTAATAATTAATTAATTCTGTGAGTTATTGAACAAAAGCTATTAAAAGATTGTGGGAAAAATCTGAAACATAATTGCTGTTAACATTTTACTACATCGTTGGGGTTCCTTAGTTTAATGCCTAATTATGTTTGAGTTATAAAGCCTCCTGGCATATGGCGAAGATTTACGACCTGGAGTAATATCGCATAATAACCTCGTAAATGTGGAGCTACGTTTGACTTCCCATTCCTTAGGTACGACGAGGTACCTATACACATACATCACGGAGTTAATTAGTCCACAGATACAACAACAGAAAGTAACTGAGAGTGCGGTGTCTGCTCTTGTTAACTAGTACGGAAGCCGGCGTCGCTCGAGCTCGCTGTACAGTACCACTAGTGTTATTGGCTGAGCGAAGGCTGGTAATGTAACAATAGGCAAATGATTTGAATAGCTCTATAATATAACGGATTACTCTTTGTTGTTCTGATCAGTCTGGGGCCGATGAAAAGCTATGTGAAGATAGCGTAGCACACCACTTATTTGTAATCTGTAAATTGTTTGATAAAAATATATTGATTAGGATAACATATAAAAAATGAAATCCGGCAGGATCTAGAGTTTACGCATCACATATAAACAAACAAACAAAACAAGTACTTTTTACTTCTTTGACATACATTTACGCATAAGTAATAGCGATAAAGAATATTCGCACCAAAGTAAGCAAATGATCCTGCTAAAGCCTTACGTCTTGTTCCAAAGCCGGTGGCAGAGACCAGCTCCTGTTCTAGCGTGCTGTGTGTCCCACTACTAGCGTGAGTGTAGCGCCGCTCTGCTCTGTACTTCCGGCCTCTGACACTTTTAGCACACACTCGTTGTGCGCCGACAAATAACATATTAACTTGACATTGTTTTCTTGGCTTGAGTAGTCACAGAAGGAAGTACATATAAGAATTTATCTTTTCTGTTATCTTTGTATTGTTGTTGACAAATTTTAATTATAAGTTAATTGCTTTTTCCTGTGCTGTGTATGATCGGAGACAGCATCATTCACCCCCAGCGGCCCCAGCATAGAACAAAATGTCCCTCTCAATCAGCCTTCTTCTTAACTATACATTTGTGTTCCGTGTTAGGTATCCCCGATTACTTAATTTGTTATTTATCTATCTATTTATTACTAAAGTAGGTGTAATGTTTTTTGAGAATTACATTCGTGTCAGATGATGTTGTGTGTTAGATTCTACTCAGTTGTGGAAGAGTCGTCGGGCACATTTAAATATACCGACTTAACTTTTATTTTGAATTTATTGTTTACCTCTAAATTAAACTGTCAACATTTTCAAGTTTCCGAGTTCACTGCCTAATCTGCGATTACCATAGGATCAGTTCAGAGCACGCCCCGCGGGAGGCTGCAGCGATCACGTGCCGCGCCCCCGCGCCCCCACGCCCCCGCGCCCCCCGCCTCCGATACATCGCCCGAACAACTGAAACACTTCCTTGACTTTTCATGGTAATCGCGTGATCCCACGGAATAACAGAGTGGCGCCGGATTTTATTACGATCTTTGTTCTGGGTTGAATTTTTATTTATACACTTGCGAAACAAAGAAACACTATATTCCATGACGTACATACATATCATCACGACAAGGCTTTTTTAGGAAGGGAAACAGTATAGAGTGTGATTTCACTCTTCACTTGCACATGGCTTGTGCATATGTATATTCATCAATCTCTTCATACATGCCAGTTCCGATCACTCTACGATTCCATCATCGAGATCTTTGACAGTTTTATTTATGAATTTGAAACCTGGCCCTCCACGGCTACTTCTTCCCCTCAGACTAATGACAGATAATTGTTTAGAATTATTTCTCCTCATCTTCGATTTTGTCAGTTCTCACAAATGCTATCTGTGCCTATTGAGTCTTTACGGTCGAAGGCTGTAAAATGAAATTCGTTGTTTTCGACAGACAGACGAGGCCTGCACGAAAGTGTTTCGTCACATTCTCCCAAATGACGTATCCATCAGGCATACAGAATGCAGATGGTGAGCAAACACTTACCCGCACGTTTATACTGTGTATCTCATCTCATTGAGCCGGGTCGCAGGCACATTGAAATGCTCTCCCTCGAATATAATAGAACACTTACCTGCCCTGACATTGCACCTAGTAACAATGTTATTTTCAACAATAAATTTACGATCCGAATGCTAAGAAATACTAATCTTAAGTGAATTTATTTCCATAAGATCTCGAAAGATGAAGAAGTTCAAAGGAAAAATGCTCAACGCAAAGAACACTTGGAACTGGATAGCGTTGTTTGGAAAACGCAATGATTGTATTTTTTGTCGCAAGCAAGTCACAACGCAAGAAGAAACTAATTCACGATGCATAGCTTTTATCCTTCCTTTAAGATATAATTACAATAATTTGTTGTAAAGTTTTAAGATAAACTGGGGTGGTTTTAGATATTTGGAGGTGCACATCACACAGCTGTCTCGTAGTAGGGTTTAAAGTCCCCTGTAGGCACGCGCTGCCGCGCAAGGCCGCTATATATCCGCCGCGAATAATTCACCATTTGCATACAAACCGTCCCCCGACACAGCCCCGCACTCCAATCTACACGAAGGTCGGTCATCAACGATACATCGCTCTCTTGCTTCTCAATTTAAAAGAACACCTCTGAATACAAAAAGCAGTGGATCTGCCACACTGCTCATGTCACGTAATCTAGGAAGTCTAGCGTCGAGGTAGTAAAAAGGTGTAGTGTTTCGTGGAGACGTGCGAACATTCGCTACGTCAGGGAGGGTAAATTGTTATGAGATTGAAATTTAAAACAACTGTGCTTGTGAACTAGTGCAGTGTTCTGTTGCGGTCATTATGAGCACCGCAGGTTCATTTAAGGTTTTAGAGGTCACTACTCTCTCAGTAGAAAACTTCCTCCCTCAAGGGGAAGGCAGAGAGTATACCTACACTAAACAACAGAATATAAACATTTTAGTTTGATACATGTTCTCACGCAATTTCCCTTGATGATAATTATATAGCCTATTTTTACCTACGACTATACCTATACGCGATAGAATAACATAAAACATGACCATGTTATTAATGGGTGGATATTATGGATGAATCAGTTAAGTAGTTCTCACACAAACAAATGTTACTTATGAAGTATAGATAAGATGATAACAATATCGAATGACGACCTAGGTGCCAGAGTCTGTGTAGTGAAAGTGATACTGCTCGCTATTACCGTAAAAGGAACCTGTCGCTCCGGTATCACTACCGACAATTTCTGAGGCAATTCTTAGGTTACAAGTGACCGTAGGTGTGCCATGGCGGGCATTACTTGAAGACCAATCTGTATGGTCCTAATTAAAATGCCTAATGAAAGGCTTTGTCCTCTTTCCACGTCGGCCGTCCCGCCGTCTGTCCTGTTTCTACATTCTGTCACGTTATGGGGTGAGTAGGGTGGTGGAAGTAGCGGTTAGCGATTAAAGGACCTTTATACCTACATTTAATCGGTAAATTAACATCATGTTTACCTTAATGATTGGTATGTCTTATTGGTATTTTAGGGTCGGCAACACGCGAGTGATACCTCTGGTGTTGCAAGCGTCCATAAGCTACGGTGACCGCTTACCATCACGTGGGCCGTATGCTTGTTTGCCACCTTAGTGGTATAAAAAAATGTATAATGATGAAAGATATCGGTTCTTTTTACTTTATTAATTTGGTCGCACAGCAGTTTTGTTGAAGTTGCCACAGTAGGTACAAAACATCTTAATCTTATTTTAAACGTTGCCAACTGGATCATTTAGATTTTATTTTCAGGTGTACAGTGAATTACATCACCTCTTACATATTTTTGCCAAGGAAAAATAATTATTATTATTGCAAACAAGCATACATTTTATTGATTGCGTTGTAAATATTAATCGCACCACGGCACAAAGTACCTACTAAACTTAGTTATTGAACTTTTGGGCACTCATTGAATATAAGCTTGGATTGCTTTTGTATTCGCTTACGTGTACACTGTGACCTCTCCCTTGCAGTGGAAATGATTAAACCACTTCCCTTGGGGATATATTTTTGCGGTATCGTGGACACAATGGCCCTTAATGTAAATGGGATGCGTCCGCGTCGCCACGACGACACGCCCGCGGCTATCGTACCTACTAAATCATACTTATTTACATATATTTTGATTATTAAAACGGGACTTTATTGTGACCGCGGAGTTTTTCTTATAATAACTACAACGCCCTTTAAACAACAACACAGTAATACACAATAGGGCTTGTCGGCAGAATATCAGGCGCTGCGGTGGTATCCACTTAGCCGGCCTCTAGCCATAACACCTCCTGGTAAAATCTCCAGGTCTAAACGCCTTTTACTTCCACTTTAGGTATTATGTACGTTAATAATAATATTACCATAACGAACTTGCTAAGTTGGCTAACATTGATACCAACGTTATGTTAAAATATTGACAATACTTACGTTACTCTAATTTTAATTAGTTAATTTAATAATGGTAGCAAACAATCTGCGCGTACTAACTTAAATCTCAACGGCGTTTTATTAACTACTAGCTGTTTTCCCCGCGACTTCGGCCGCGTATCTATATAATATATAGCCTATGTTACTCAGAGATAATGTAGCTTTCCAACGGCATAATAATTTTCGAAATCGGTGCCGTAGTTTCGGAGCCTATTCAATACAAACAAACACTCAAATCTTTCCTCTTTATAATATTATTAGTATAAATATTTAGTGATCTATCTGCCTACCTTCCTACCTGTAGTATTATGCCTACCTGAGCGCCGAACGCTTTTTACGTCCGGCCTTGATTTCGGGCGTTACTCGGCGCTGAGGGCTCTTAAAACGATCGCTTGAAAGATTTATGAATGCTCGCAGGTTTGTCGAATATTTTTTCAGTCGAAAGATACATATCTGGAGGGTTACCAGTAAATGTCAGTCTGGAACGTAAGTGTTTATGTATATTGTCGCAGAGGCCGGCTGCTGGTTGGATGACATATAAATGTACACATCTTATAATATGTTCAATATATACTATTTCTATGTTGAGAAAGGTGTTTATTAGTAATATTCGAAATGAACTAAATACCTATGTACTGATTGTTCAGGAGAGCGGGCGTGCGGTGCCCGTGCTGGTGGTGGTCGCTCTCTCGGGGGTCAAGGTCTGCGACCCCGAGGACAAGGTGAGATACGCTTTATTATCTACGCATTTGCTAAACGTACGGCCTTCTTGATGGTAAGCGGTCGTTAAAAAAAAATATTTGCGTTCATAAAACTCACCACCCACAGACAGCGAAAGCAACGCGACAGCAATATCGGCTTGCCCATACAATGTGCTATGGCTGCCACGCGCCACGTTTACGAGACACGATGAAACACGATGATTGAAGCGCAAATATGTTTGAAATCTATCTGAAATTGAGCTGTAACGATGTTTACATATTTATGTGGTACAATATGTATAAAAATAAAAAAATAAAATAAAATAATATGTAATGGTTGTTGTGTGCAGAGTGTGCGCATGTCGCACGCGTTGCGGCGCATCTCTTACGCGACGTGTGAGGCGGCGCGCGCGCTGTTCGCGCTGGTGGCGCGCGAGCCTCGCGAGCCTGCGCACTATTGCCACGCCTTCCACACCGACACGCCACACCAGGTTAATATACCTTCATAGTTTTTCATTACACTAGTTTTGGCCAAGATTTTCTCCGAGTACAAATAAAAAAAAACTTTTGTAATCCTGATGGTTTTTTAGAAGGAATTTGTGTTTATCAAAGTGTCCAGCGAATCTGGGATATAAAGAAAGTATTTGTTATCTTTTTTTCCGTTTTTGTGTGATTGAGCAAGGAAGCATTGAAACTTTCACAATTTTACTGTGTGTATTATAGTAGTAACATTATATATATAACAATTCGTTTATTAATCACTATTTAGTGTCTGTTAGGGTACGGTGACCATACCTATGCTTACCGTATTCCTAGTACAAAACGTTCTACTTTGGCTTTGAAACTTTGCGTACCTATAACATTTATATCGTGAACATCTACGTAAAATATTTCCTTGTATTTTGTATGGGTCGATATATTATCTAGGAATAGTTTGCTATATCATATCAATAAGTTTCGAAGATAACATTGGGACAAATATCTAAAAATACGTATATACAATCCAACAAGCCATAATACGATCACTGAGATGACTATCTATGGGTACGATCAAGAAAATATGACGTTGTAGTGAATTCGGTGCCCAAACAATAACATGGAGTAACTGCGTGTGTCCGACTCGGGCCCATCTCCAATATTGGATGGGCCCGGCCGATAGGGTATCGCCGGCCGGGCCCGCTCCTCTATCTAACCACTGCAATCATATTGGCTACCTAATGTCTTCATATGGTACCAACAAATATTTTTTTATCTATTTACTTTCTGTAAAAGATAGTGAAAAATTAGAATTGTTTATTCAGCTTAGGCCCTCATATGGCACTTATGAATATCGTAATATTACGAAAAAAGCAAAATCATTATTAACCATTTGAAGTAACACAATGCAATGAAGTTGATGACATCTGTAGCTGTGTGGATTCACGGGCTAATAAGAGTAATAGACTTAAATTCCAATTAACCTATTCATAGTAAATACCTAAAGCTTTAAGGAACATTTAAAGTTTGTAAGCTTCATACTGTCTGAGATGTTGTGATTAGTCAGTGAGTGGTATCTCGCTTGATTGTAGATATGAACGCAAACAGTCACTGAGCTCTATTCTAAGATACTTTACCATCTGAAGTATAAACTTTTCAATATTCAACTGGGTTTTATAATGTTGAGCGCGATACGAGACCAGCTTTATACTAGAAAGCACATTTGTGTCGCGCTGCGGCTGGCGGGAGATGAAACTCAGGCTTCAATGCATTTGAGATTATTGCGTCTAAAGTTTCCGATAAACTTTGTACTTCTCTTTCATCTATATGTACTTCTCTTTCATCTATATGTACTTCTCTTTCATCTATATGTATGACTGCACACTGTATATAATACATACATGTGTTATATCCTCATACAACTGGTCCAAAGTATTCAGTCTTCAAACCAAAACATCAACAATCAATTGTATTCAAGGAAACGTGTTTCATTCAACAAGAATTTGGAAAGCATGTGATATTATTGCAGAGCCATTCGCTTACCAATTACAGAACTGGTCTGAGACCCAGCAGGGGCAGTAAATCAGGTGCACATACATTTCCACCGCGGCCTGTCGCAGGCAACCTCTCTCGATACGCATCTGCAATTGATTTCCTGCCAATAGCACCAATAAGCCTGTGTAGTGATGCTGCAGTGTATTGCACTATGGTAACGATCCCATCAGTAATGTCACCTAGGGAACTAGCGGTGCTAGCTTTGATTTGAAAGATACTAATTATTTTTATACAGATAACACAAACCATCCTACTCGTAATTGTCAGTTTATTTCAAATGAATGTGTATTAGAGTTTGAATTGAAAGCTCAATAGATCAAATCAACCATTCAACGACGATTGCAGTGAATATGCATCCAGCAAAGGATTACACAATGGCTTGTATAATCATTCCAAATCGCTTATAGCTGATCAAGTTTCTTGGACGTTTTAATTGTAAATAATATGTTGGTCTTAAAACCAAATCTGGAGCAGACATACTTCGTATGTTTTCGTACAGTTACAAAACAAAACTTAATATCCCGATCTCAACGATAAAAATTAACAGAGAAAGTCACTTTTACTTATCGGTAGATAACATAAAAAATCAGCACTGTGAATAAACAGTCCACAGTTTGAGATAAAACAGATACAATTTTGAAGTCAAAAATAACGAATTTCTTTAAAAACCTGGTATCTTTTGATCTATACCGCGGTATAGGGCGATGGGAACTAAAATGTGGCCCTGTGTGATACGTATAAAGGAATACAGAAGAAAACAAAACTTTCTACAAGATTATTGGATAAATTGATGTAATCTCAATTGTCCACAGCTAACCAAACACCGCTAGGCCTCATCTAGCTCACTTAACTACAATAGATCACAATCGTGACAACTGCTTGGACATCGATCCATGCGTGACGGATGGATTGGACACGACCAATCCCGGTCATTACAGTTACCTCATCATTGATGACGATCACTGCGGAGTTGATGTCGCTTCTATCGATGATCCAATTTATAAGCAGCGATTGCTACTTATTGGTAATTCCTATTAGGGTCATTATATTAATAAGATGTGTGGTTTAGATTAATTTATAAGTATCGATTTTTTGTGCTTAATTGAAATAAAAGATCATTGAATATGATAATTATGCGATGGTGCAGCATACTGGACGTAAGATGATATTATGTTAATGACGTGGCTTATAAATTAGAAGTCTAAATTCCAAAAAAATTCTCCAAGCGTATAGACTATATAAGAATATACTTGATGTATTCACCAGCTATACAAAACGTTGCTCAAGTTCCCCTAATAATGTATTTAAGAGGCTAACACTTTTTTTTCTCGCCTTAAAGTCGGATTAACAAAATTTACGAGCACATGGCCGATCGATCTGCGTCATGACACGTTATAAATTCTTCAACACTTGTTGTAATCCTCGCACAAGCAGTGTCATCGATCACTTCTTCTTGTTGTGTGTGTTGTGTTATTGTTTACAGCCATCTTTGAAATATTTATGTTCCGACGGGTCAGCTTAACGAGCTTTTGCGTATCGTTGGCAAGCATATATAACTGATAAGCATTTTATTTGTTTTTAAAATGTTATTTATGGGCACTTTCCCATAAACTGTCTGTCACATGGATACCTATACCGCCGCGCTACTAGTGCGCGTGCACATATTTTCACGCGCGGCCTTGCACGACTTCTGAGGGGGAGGCAGGTGGCGGGGGAGGAGGCTACATTCCAAAGCTCGCGACCGCCTCCAAAATAGTAATAACTACTACACACGTGTACTATCATTCACTTGTATCTCGTTTTGTCGGTTGTCTCTCACCGCAGTCTTGGCTCCCATTCATACGTCGTTTGGCCAGTCTGGGCCTGCACAATACCTTCGGTAAGGCTCTCGATCAATTACCTACAATTACCCATTATGTTTGCTGGAAATGGATTGATGAATCTTAGGAAGCATTAAGAATTAACATTGAATGCGTTTAAGGGACATTAAATTATCATCGGAGGTTGCACGAGGGTCATCAACCGTGGGTCTTGCATGCAGAAAAGTTCGTCGGCTTGAGTGGATTAAGAAAAGGGAAAAAAAGCAACATACGACACAGGTGCGCGGGCGCTCGCGTTTCCCATTGTACTCGAGCCACTTACCGTGAAGGCTTCGAGTCGGGAACGGGTTCTGTCAGTCGCGAGCGAGCTTTCGTGGCGAGTGGCCGCTGGTGCGTGGCCCGAGCAGTGACGTGATTGATGTTTTGTCGCGAGGTGTCGGAGTGAGTGACCCGTGCGGTTATTGTTCTGCACCGTGGGAGCTGGTATGCCACTGAGCGTGTGGAGAGAACTTCTACTATTGTGTCCTAGCAACAAAACAACCGTTCATGATTGGTGGCTGTGAATGATCGGCTTTCTCGCCTCAGCGCAAGGTATCCTGTACATACTTTACCGCATCTTTATAGTACTTTGTATGGTGTGTGCCATCGGTGGTAATACATGTTCCTGCGATAACAATGTTCAAATATTTGAGACTATTGACAACATAGTTGCTACCCTGCTTGCTAAGTCAAGTGCCGCGGCTTCGATCACTGCGTCACCGCAAACGTTTGTGTGATGAACATTTGAGCTTACCTTCAGACCAGTGACAGTTACAAGTAAAAATATTACCCAAATGTATTATCCCAACTATAACATCTTTCGAAAATGGATGGACAATCACAATTTTTTGTGGAATTATGACCAAAAAAGTGGAGAAAACCACTCCACTGCAAGATTATCTTCAAAAGTAGAAGATCTTCATTCTTGAGATCGCTTTACTAGGAAGTGAAATTTGGGAAGGCCTTTTCACAAGTGATCTTACTTTACCATTAAATGAAAAAAAAAACTGCTGATACTTAAAACTGGTTTCTGGCCGAGAACTAGAAGATGCTGAAAAAAGAAATCTATATATTTTTAAACATAAATTGTAAGTGATGGTGAATTTTGACAAAATATATGCAATAGCATATTTGTCAATAAGCTTAGGTAACAAATGAATTCAATAGAATTCATTTGTTACCTTTTGAAAAAGTACCTACTAGTTAAACGAAAGTATAAACCGATCAGTTTTGACGAGATCGGTTCCTATCGCGTTTAACTAAGTAGGTATTCTGTACCTAATATTGGTCAATGTTGCAATAATTGAAGACACGCCACTCCAATGTCACGGAGATATCATGTTGACCTCTCGCCTTGACCCGGCTTTATAGCCTGACCAGATGTCTTACAATACACACAAACCATGTGTCTTCATTAAATTGTTTCCTTCAAAAGTATCATGTATGTATGTAGAATTTACAAGAACGTAATACGTATGGTTGTTTACAAAAACAATTTCACTTCATTCAGGTTACATTGTAGGAACTCTGTAATCTTATCCTGCATTGTATACTATGTTCATCTCCTTTATCTCATCGGCATAAGAGCAAGACAGATTAATGTCGAGGGTAGCCCTGTAATTGTTAGAGAAACTGCGACAATGCAGGCGGGTGGTCGGGTGGTCGCCTACCTGATGTTTTAATTACAGCTTCCTTTGTCAGCGTGCTGCGTGTTGTTAGACCCACAGGCTTTATTTGTTAGACAAATGTTGGGAAGGCTTCCCCGCCATTTGCCTAAGCTTTGGAATGTTTAACAGATTAACTTATAGTCTACAATTGTTTCGACTATTAGTTTCTTTAGTATAGATTGTTAGATCCAATCTAATGCTGTGGTACTGTATACGTGTGAAGTCAGGTTGGTAGTAATTAGTGTGATTAGTTATTGGCAATTACCTAATATACTACCCTCAATACATGCTTCTTTATGTGCTCCGCGCACCTTGCTATGTACGGTGGAAAAAATATTGTCGCTGGTAGTTAGCCTGATATTAAAACATCACATTCGAATATATTAATAATAATAATAATAATGTTTGGACATTATCACACAGCGCCATCTGGCCCCAAACTAAGCAAAGCTTGTACTATGGGAACCAGTAGCTGATACAATACTTATATACTTTTTTTTTGTAAATACATACTTATAATACATACCAAACACCCAAACGCAAGGCACATACACACAACACATATTTGTCACATAAATGTTTGCCCTGGCGGGAATCGAACCCGCGACCTCTAGCGTAGCAGTCAGGTATACTAACCACTAGACCAGCGGTCTCGTCATATTATACTAACAAGCCATACGAGTTACCAAATTTAAAAGATATGTGAGAAGTAGTTTCTTTCAGAACAGAATAAAAATATTGTGCCTGGAGAAAAGAGTTACACATTACAGAAGTTAATAAGTTCCAATAATTAAAATATTCTTAATTAGGTCATGTCAAAAAATAACTAAGCTAATTGAGGTCAACAAAACGGTGCAACATTGTACGAGCGAGCTCGGCTCCGGCTCCAGTTTTTGCACCGCATTTCGTCCAGCATTTCTTGGAACATTTTGGGACGCTATCTTATTGCACTGCTTTGCCGCCCAATTAGGCTTTAAGGACCGAACAATTAAATTATGATCAAATTCATCTCAACCATATAAAATTTGAGTGGGCGAAAGAAGCAGTAAGAATTCGATAACCATATCGGAAGGAACTCATCAAATATAATTACACTACTTGATGAAATGAATTTGTTCCAAATTGATGGTTATATAATATCGCATGTTCCGTAAAAATACAAGAAGTAGAAATTATGTATATCATAGAACGTGAGACTTCAATCAAATATAAATTTGTATGTCGTGCGCGGCGAATGATGCTGACGGATGGAATGAATAAATTACTTCAATTACTTTACAATCTCAATAAAATTAGACCGTGATAGCAGAATACTTAACTACATAATATGGAATGTATATATATTACAATATTGCAACGTAAATATGATCCGCATTTGATTAGGATTAGTGATTACACGCGTACGGATTCGCACACTTTCGGGGTAGGCAGCTTTCACTTCACAAAAATTTTAGCTACCACACAAAGCTGGTAAATTAAAAATCTATTATGCGCAGCATGCAAAAAATTTAACAGAATAAACTAAAGAAAACAAAAGAGTAAAATATGACTCGTTGTTCGTCGGCCAGTATTCAGTGTTATAGAATTGGTCTGGCTGGCCAACGAGAATAATGTCGAATTTGAAATTTAAGAAAATATTTGTTTTGTTGCTCCAAATGCTTGTTTATACCGATTTGAACCGAAATACTCGCATAGCCCTCGAGCATCATCCAAAATGGCGCACGCACACTGTCGCAGGCACCGATTCGCTAGACCGAATGATATTCTACCGTCACTTATTTTATTTGTATGAAGGATACACTCGTTGACACAATCTTAGTATTGCAGGCTTTGTTATCTTTAAGAAAGCTCACTTTCTGACTTACAATCATGGTTACAAAACTGAGAGAACGGCCCGCTATGCATATGTCAGTGTAACAAATTAATCTGAATGGCTCATAAAAGTGGACAACAAATCATTCGTTAAAGAACCGGGACAAAGTTGTAAACGTCAGTTTATATCTGTGGAGAGCTGAAGAAACGACATGTTCCAACAGGGATGGCTCAGAAGAACACATAAAGAACTAAGTGAGGCAACATGTAGAAGATCAGTCTTCAAAACTAATTTAGATATTTTTGGGGAGTGTTGACATAAGGACACGCGTTTTCGAGATTGAAGAAATGCCTTGTGAAACTATCACGTTGGACTTTTTTTCTTATTCTTTATTATGAAAAATGCTACTGACTGCATTTATTGCAAATCTGATGCCACATTTATTTTAAGTGAAGTTAAAAATGCGAATCTGTATTTTGACGACGCATCAAACAGTTAAGTTGGCCTTTAAATTTGAATGTCTTTTCAGTGATTGGCCGTACCGAAAAACGATTAAACTTATATTATATTAATTTAATTTTTAAAAAATGGAAAAAATATTGTCTCTTTAGTTTTCTTACATTGAGATTGAATATATTAACTAGAATTATTGTGCGCGTGTATATTGTTATTGCCGCCGCGCCGGTGTGCAACTGTAACATGATTGTGCGTGGAAGAGGAAGCAATCAATAAAGCCGGTCACACACAGTCCATGCACAGATCAAAGTGTGCTCGAGAGGGTAAAATAAATTTTATTGCCGCGTAAATATCCGCTTAGCCGAATATAAACATCGGATAGACGTGTTTCATGTGCGTTCCAGTAACTATAACTCCGTCAAACACACAAAATACAACCTTTTTTTCAAGTGATAAAAGTGAAACTTGAATGTAGAGATAGATCAGGGGAAGATGGTATGCAGTCTACGCTATGAATTAATTATAGAGCTACGTTTTTATTGTCGTTAATGTGGATGTTAGCATATTATATCCGCTATTAGTATGTTCTTGTCATGGAGGACTCAGTTTAATTGAAACATCCCGTATTGGAAGTTCGCGGGGGGGACACAAAATATTTCTATTTAATATTGATATTCATATGAAATATTTTTTAACAGACAACTTTATATCCTTGAAATTCCTGAAAAAAACTAACTTAAATTAAAGTTATTATTCCTGCGATAAACAAAAGCCGTCTGTCCTTGCGGCAGATATTAAATATCAGTCGGTGCACATGTTATTATTCAGAAACGGGTGCGATGATGCATGAGGCCGGCTCTTGCAGCCGCTGCACTGTAGGCAGTAGGCACTGTAGGCACTGATTTGTAACGCCTCGGCGATCACGTGGTGTGTGCCTCGCGAGGCGGTTTCTACCTTGATATCTCGTGTTACTTCGCAGAAATCAGTGCCGGTAGCAGGAACATTGTCAACAACGTTTTCGTTCGCCTTCGACTATTTTTGTATTGGAAAATGAACAGCGCTGCGGCGGTGAAAAGTGGAACTAAAAATTTGTATGACAATTTTGACATTTCGCGAGTTACGTTTTCGAATACGTTGTCGACAATGTTCCTGCTACCGGCACAGGATTCTAACCAAGTTTCATCGGAATTTGGAATCGAACAGAACTCTTAATAATTATGTATGCGTTTAGGTCTTTACACAGTTGATAACTCTTTAAGAAATGTATGCTTTGGTGTGGAACCTTAACCAAGTTATTTATAGCAAGCACTATTTAAATTATGTCAAATCATACAGGAAACATCGATGTACATGATCAATAAATACATTGAAAATAAAAAGATGTTCTATACCCAGCTTATTAGCATCTTACCCTTAATGCGTTTTATAAAAATACATCGCTCTGAATGACTGAGATTGTTTTCAATAACACATTTTTTTGAAATGAAGTGTATATTTTCCCCATCAGAGTAAAGCTGACTAGTAAGGCTCAAGATAATGAACATACCCTCAAACCGCTAGCAGTTGCATGGTAATTCATCTAAAGCAGAGCCTACGTCACGACACCGCGCCGGGACGCATGAAATGGATTGCCTGCGGATCGGAACTGACATCCGCTTTATAATAAGCTTCACCGGACGAGCAACTATACCTTTGAGCTATTTCACTAATCTTTGAAGCTGAATTTCCCCATTGTTAGCGCCAAGTCACGGTATCTTCAAAAGGTACTTGGTTTGATGAAGAAATCAAAATTATTGAGATTAAAAGGAGTGCTTTCAAATCTTCAGATTCTACCACAGTCTAAAGAGTTATTGTAACCGAGTAGATCTCAAATAAATAATTAGTAAGAGATGCAACTGCTTCTATTTCGTAATAGTTTTCTAGTGAGAAAAATTACATCGGTTGAACCGTTTACCAATCTTTCTTATGCTACTGCTGAATCTCTAACCATTGAGTTCTGTAATTGCGTAAACTCACTGGGAGGAAGTAAGCTAAAACATCTTATAGTAGACAGCTCCTGATTCTAAAACATATTGAGTCACTTCCTCGAACAAAACAACAGCGGCGCAACGTTCCCGAGCACGGACCGATTCCCACAATGTAATGTTTGTTTATCACGAACGCATGCGGTCTCAAATCCTGTGCGATTGAGGCTTCGTTTGCTTTATTAAGTGAGCTTACATCGCCTCGTAACAAGAAGGAATAAATACGAGGCAGGAATCTATTTTGGCATAGGGTAAGGTGCCAGTAGCAGCGGAGATTTAAGCGTATATTATCACATACCTTTCATCGTAAATATAATAAAATATAATTTTCTATATAATTATTTATCTTGTGCAACAGAACAATATAACTACCATAAATGTCACGTTTTTCCATGTTCATTTGACATAATACCAATGCCACTGATATCATTAGCCCATACGGCCATTGATACGGGTTCCGTTACACCTTTGGGAGGTGGCAATCATCATCATCCAGGAAGCTGACATTAAAATGAATATTTGTGTATATTATTTTGGAGATCTGTAGTTTGTGTACGATCGCTGCTAGAAGCGGCGCACCGTCAAACCTCAGTATCAATTTTGGAGATCTGCAGTTTGTGTACGATCGCTGCTAGAAGCGGTGCACCGTCAAACCTCAGTATCAATTTTGGAGATCTGTAGTTTGTGTACGATCGCTGCTAGAAGCGGCGCACCGTCAAACCTCAGTATCAATTTTGGAGATCTGTAGTTTGTGTACGATCGCTGCTAGAAGCGGCGCACCGTCAAACCTCAGTATCAATTTTGGAGATCTGTAGTTTGTGTACGATCGCTGCTAGAAGCGGCGCACCGTCAAACTTCAGTATCAATTTTGGAGATCTGTAGTTTGTGTACGATCGCTGCTAGAAGCGGCGCACCGTCAAACCTCAGTATCAATTTTACAGATCTGTAGTTTGTGTACGATCGCTGCTAGAAGCGGCGCACCGTCAAACCTCTGTATCAATTTTGGAGATCTGTAGTTTGTGTACGATCGCTGCTAGAAGCGGCGCACCGTCAAACCTCAGTATCAATTTTGGAGATCTGTAGTTTGTGTACGATCGCTGCTAGAAGCGGCGCACCGTCAAACCTCAGTATCAATTTTGGAGATCTGTAGTTTGTGTACGATCGCTGCTAGAAGCGGCGCACCGTCAAACCTCAGTATCAATTTTGGAGATCTGTAGTTTGTGTACGATCGCTGCTAGAAGCGGCGCACCGTCAAACCTCAGTATCAAATTTGGAGATCTGTAGTTTGTGTACGATCGCTGCTAGAAGCGGCGCACCGTCAAACCTCAGTATCAATTATGGAGATCTGTAGTTTGTGTACGATCGCTGCTAGAAGCGGCGCACCGTCAAACCTCAGTATCAATTTTGGATATCTGTAGTTTGTGTACGATCGCTGCTAGAAGCGGCGCACCGTCAAACCTCAGTATCAATTTTGGAGATCTGTAGTTTGTGTACGATCGCTGCTAGAAGCGGCGCACCGTCAAACCTCAGTATCAATTTAGGAGATCTGTAGTTTGTGTACGATCGCTGCTAGAAGCGGCGCACCGTCAAACCTCAGTATCAATTTTGGAGATCTGTAGTTTGTGTACGATCGCTGCTAGAAGCGGCGCACCGTCAAACCTCAGTATAAATTTTGGAGATCTGTAGTTTGTGTACGATCGCTGCTAGAAGCGGCGCACCGTCAAACCTCAGTATCAATTCGCGGGCTCGCCGGAGCGCACCCGATTGAATTACTGGAGTGTTGTTGGAATAAAATGTTAATGAAACGATCGCACGCCTGTTCTGCGGCGACCGGCCGCACCGCACCGCGCGTGGGATGCATCACAAACACTTATTAGGATTCCTTCAATTAATTAGCGAAACGGACTTGATGAGTCTTTAGAGAATATTCTGAGATGAAAAGTAGACGGATATAGATAGAATAGAGACAACAGAACAGAGATGTTTCTTTACTCCGGTCTCCTACGTGTCTATTTCTCCAGTTGGTAAAGTTTCTGTCTTCTGTACAATAAGATATATATATAGGATTGAATAGTATTTACAGCCTAAAGCCTTCCTCGAAAATATATTTTTTTTTTAGTTCCAACCAGTAGTTCCTGAGAATAGCGCGATCCACCAAACAAACTCTTGAGCTTTATATTATTTTAACAGTGTTATGCTAGCAAAGATAAACTGCCTCAAGTAGTGGGTAGGCATGGTGTATCACACCGTACGTACGGAACACTGGGAAGTATTTTTTTCAACGGCTTGTATAATATTATTTTATAACTGGTCTAAACTAAACCCGTCCGGCCGGCGGCGGCCCGGCCGCATTAATTATAATCTTAATGGCGAATTATTGGCCGAGTGGTGTAATTCCGACACGTTTCAATAGCTTGTAATATTACTTTTGGGACAATATGACAACAATAACGTTAATCGTTATTGTTAACATTAAATGTTCAAAACATTGATGACATGATACCCTAAGGTACCCTTTACAATATCTTTTCTCCACTCCTCTTCTCTTAACTATTCCTTGTTTTCGAAGAATATTGCTGATAATAAAACGATATAAGAGTCTTGTAGATAACGCTACTCCATATTCTCCAATAGCGCGTAGCCGGAGCCTCAAGTCCAAATAGATTCTATAAATGACGTGTATTTATCTCAAATCCAGAACATGATGTTCTGGTGCAGATAGAGACGTGACCGATTACTAGATGAGCGATACCAAGCGGGCCGGCCCACGTCCCATATGAGATAACTGAATTAAATTGCACGGGGATTACACTTAATTGTACGAGGACGGGAGCAAATGGTAATATATGGAATTATAACTACGGGAATATGAAGTGTGTTAAACTTTGAATTTACACGAGGGTAGATATTGGTATGTATGAGGAACAAGCGGGTTGGTCACGTTAGGACAATGGTGTACAGTAGTCGATGCACACTAAGTACAATATAATTACCTACTAGAGATGCGCGATCTGATTTTTTAGTCTTCCATTTGTTGTGGCAGTATGTACCGGCTCCTGTCATTATACTGCAGAACTATTTCCCTTGACAAGATGTATGGTTGAATCGCTTATTTCAATAATTAAGATGAAAGCTCGAGTAACTGTTTGCCAATTTACCCCGAGGAGGTACAGCGGCTGTCCTCAAGCCGGCCAGCTCCCGACCGACGGCCAAATTGCTTCCAGCCCGCAACCTGACGCTGTTTACTTATCTAATTACACGGCTCGTAGCCTGCTTTACCACCTTCTTATTCCAATGAATCAAGCAATTGTTAACTTTATTCCTACGCCGAGACGGAATATTGGGTTGAATACGTCGTAACCGCAGCCAGTCTTTATCGTTGAGCTAAAACATTATTAACTTGATTGCAACATCATTACAGATGGAGGAGTGTTCAGTAGGCTTGGTGGCAACACTAAGAGTAGTAGTAGTAGAGGCAGATACGCGATTTAATGTTTATTGCTATTACATTCAATGATAATTCAGAAATTGTTAGAATAGTGATAGTCTTTAACCAGCGGTGCATAGGATTATGAACATTACCGTCATCATAATACAGATGGAAGTAGCCAGTGATCGTATAGTTACAGGATTCTTCCTAGGGATATGGCTATATTATTGGAATTGAGTGAAAGATACTGCTTCTTGAGCAATTGATAGATTGATTACTATTGATATTGTATAATGATTCGGACGCGAGGACAAATAAAAAACGCAATAAATATTTCCTTAACGTTATTCTGTAATAACACACAAAAAAAGTACAAGTTTTCTTTTGTCTCCCAAGACTGCATGCTGTTAATATGTTGTATATATTGAAGCGTATTGTCTTTCCATCCGAGCTGGAGCGGCGGCGGATCGGAATTGGCGCGTAGGGTGTCCCGTTAGACATGCCGTGACAGTAACATATACATACATATGAGTCGGTCTCATATCTCGCACCGACACGGACGCAGAGATCGCGACACACACTGTGGTACAATTAATAAGTGACAGCGATTGACTACACGGCGGCATTGTTTCAACGGCGATGTTATACCAAAACAAATAAATTTTGTAAAAGAGTTTGATTGTGAGCAAAAAACCCAAAGCTTTTAAATTAGTATAATATATGGCAGTCATTAATCATAAAAAATGTATTTTCGCAATATTTTAAATTTAAACAAGCGTTTTAGTAGTGTGGTGAGTTCGAGTGAATGATAAATTTAGCCAGGAGGCATCAGTAAGGTTATTATGAGGCTAACAAAGCAACATTAAAGTGCATACTTTAGCACTCCCCGCCTGTGTCCGTGACCTCACCTGAACCGCAGTCTTGCTGTGGGCGACTGACGCCTGTCCTTCTCACATATCACTTACACCCACCGCTCACAAATTTACATTCACGCTCACCAAACGTGACCTGACACCTTATCACAAGCGAATACAATTCAAAATGAAATAACTTAATGTTACGAAGTACATTAATGTTTGCTTACAAATACGTTTAGTAGAGGTGAAGTAACTGTGTGTATTTTTAACGATTTGGTGTTCCATGTTGGTTTGGGCCCGATAGCGGATTCGTTCAGAGCAGACACACTGTTTACATTTTAGAATAGTACCGGAAACAGCAGTTGTGATAATTTGTGACTTGGATTGGTAGTATATTTAATTAACTACCTACATACAGTTTATTGGAATGTTATTTATTTTATGTATAAATGCTATAGGATTGCTTTTGAATACTTAAAATCGTATTATATTTTTTAGGAATTTGAAGTACATTTTTGATACTAAAAATATAAATGCAAACGCGATTTAAAACTATTAGTTTTCAAATATAAAAATATTTATTTCCGTTACATTTTTAGTTATTTGTAAATTAAACAAAAACAATAAACATTTTATTTAAAAGAGAGTAAAAAATCAAACCAGTAGAATTCTATATTAACTCTGAGTAACATAGGCTATATACAATAGCACTACGTGGGCGAAATCGTGGGGAAAAACCTGGTCGTTTATAAAATGACAGAATACGAACCACGATTAGTACCTAACAACCTTTAATTATGAAATAACATGCAGCTGTGAAGCTCCTATTAATAGCTAAAAGTACTTTCTTATATATTTATGGCAAACAAACCAAAGGACTATAGAAATGAATGGAGGCGTCACTGTCAATACATCAACAACAACTGAGTGTAATAATGGCGCGTCGATAACTATAGCCTCGTCTATAGCCTCCATTGTTCCGGATGTTTACACCGATACAGCCTGCGGCTGCAGCGGAGTGCAGTGGCTAGACTCCATTAAGGCTCGCCTTTCAACCACTCCGCGCTGGAAATACGTTATATCTCAACAATACCATATTCCTGGCTGAGGCATATCTTGGAAACGACAGATTTGCATTTAAAACTTGCTTGTTGTGTGATTATAGTTATAAGTTGAATACGACTGTTGATTTTTTGTAAACTATACAAAACATTCATAGTTTTACAGATTAAATTTGTTTAGTCTTAGAATTACTGAATTAATTAAAACATAATTATCTGAAAAAAAATTGCATCATTCCATAATATAATAATCTATTTGAAGCTAACGATTGTGCTCTTATAGGACTCCGTGTTAGTATTCAGTATTCGGTTGCGTTTAAAAGGCAGTATTAAAGTTTTTAATCATTCCATAAATTTTGGGGGCCGAGCTGTCAGCGTATTATTTTTCGCGCATCTCTACTAACTCTTGTGTTTTTTGGTTCTTTAACTGTCTTATTCCACTAATATTCGTTCTCACGAAGGAAAGTAGAGCGATAAGCCGTGGTTGTTGTGTCCTACTTCACAATCAATGTGTAAGATGTAATGTGCATGTTGTTCCAGGCGGAGGAACTGAACTCGCTGGTGGGAGATGCGTTCCGAATGGCGTTCGCCTCCCAGCTGCAGCCCTCCGCGCCCGTCTGGGTGAGTACTACCTTTACTCTCTTCTCTACCTTTTTACGATGCTCATTTAATTTCTTGATTTCATCACATTCTTTTTACACTTTATATGGCATCAAGACTTTCAGAAAATAATTCCACGTGTACAGAGCCAGGTATAACAAAAATATTGGGGTCGCAATATGCGCAGAAGCTCCACATCACACACATGATCACACTTAGCTGAAATGAAAACAGTTTGAACGTTGTTCCGCAAGCACCACACCGCCGTCGCTCTCACATGAACACGACCTCGGATCAAAAAATTAAAAAGATAGATGTAATTTTGCGAACAGCGAAGTGACGCCGGTTAAAACTACACCTTGCTACTGCAACTGCACGGTGTTGTTTTGTTCGTTGTCCGCAAAGTTCCATCAACCTGTTTTATTAGATCTGAGAACACGACAAATACTTTACATGAGTGACGCGATAAGTGTGCTAAACACTGAAGAAGTTTAAGGAAGAATAAAGATACTGATATTTTATTTACAAAGAACGTCCCACGAATTGTATTTATAGTTCAACTACCATTCCGCATTGACTCAAGAATTGTATAGCTTTTAAACGTTGAACAAATTTATAAAATGTATTCAGTAACTTCAAAGATTAACCCTAACAAACAAATAGCTCCTAAAATCCTACAATAAATGTTTGTTGATAGTCTTCTTAAAATCCAAACCTACTCATTACATAATTATATAGCATTACTTACAGTAAAAAAATCAATCTCCCAAAATAACCGGGCAACAGAACAGTAGTAACGAATGCATTAGAGAAGAGATCCTCCCACAGCGTCCATTAATCCATAGATCATAATATTATATAAAGTGGGCTATCGTATCATTACAGGGCCCATTTATTTAACACACTGTGTTACAGCTCTCAAAATAGTCCCCAACTAATGACTCTAGCTTTTATTTATGGGCTTTATTTTATGGTAACAGAAAGGAAGACTAGTTTAGTTATTTAAGACATTTATTTAGATTTACTATGATATATTCCGACTTTTAGTGAGTTTCAGATATATATGAGTCTGTGGATGGTACGGAATTTTCGTCCAATAGAACCGATGCATGGTGTATTGTTGTTAGTGGGACTGCTACGCTAGGTGTGTCGGGTTCGATTTGGATAAACATGTATGCGATTACCATTAGTATTAGCATTCAGCCCGGGTATTTGGTATTTATAATAGCATGTTTTTATTCCATCAGTAGTCGAATACAGAAATACAACAAAATAAAATAAAAAAAAAACATTAGGCCCTAATAAGGCACTTAGTTTATGAAGGTCTAAATTACCCCCGTTTGTGGTTGGGACCAGAAAGCGCTCCCGTGTGTTAGTATCTGAACAATATTATCATTTCTATGTGGATTGTGGGTGTTTTACATACGTATGTCTGAAAGGAGTATTTGCAACAATAATATTCTTCGAAAGTTTAAACTCAAGCGCACCTAAAGTGCCTCTGGGAAAAGAAAAAGTGTCTATTAATACATTAAAAAGGTTAATAAAGATATCAGCCAGGTAATTAGGTAAGAACAATAAGGAAACGCGGGGATTCCATCCGCTCCTATAATATAATCCAGCTGTATCTACGCGGCGGCGCTGATTTATAGGACACTATAGTATAGTACGCCCGCTGCCCGCCGTATAATATAATATCGGATAATTTGTGGTTTTATAGTATAACCGTTTCATGGTATTGAACAGTTTCCACGTATGATTGCGGCGCCACTCTGTTGATATCAGCACGTAATGTTCAGAGTTCCCAATCACCAAGTTTATTTTTCATAAACTGGTTCCTGACATTGTTGATACGTCATGTACACTAACATCTGTTTCACTCTTGAGAGCGTAGTATTGGTTAATATATCTTAATCATCATCTACACTAATATTATAAAGAGGAAAGATTTGTATTTTTGTATGTAACGAATAAACTCAAAAAGTACTGGACCGATTTTAATAATTCTCTATCATTAGAAAGCTACATCATCACTGAGTAACATAGGCTATATATTATACTAGCTGCCCGCCCCGGCTTCGCTCGGGTAGACAAAATATTTGATAAATGTCTATAGGCTCCGAAATTACTGAACCGATTTCAAAAAAATCTTTCACCGTTAGTAAGCTTCACTATGACTGAGTAACACAGGCTAGCTGCCCGCCCCGGCTTTGCACGGGTAGACAAAATATTTGATATCAATGTCTACCCGTGCGAAGCCGGGGCGGGCAGCTAGTTATTTATATTAATATTGAAAACATTAATAAATAATGTGCACTTATGTGTCCTCTGCATTGTTGCAACTGAGTTGTCTACTTCATTACAAGTTGACTAACTAGATTACTAGAACAATCGTAGCGGCTACCCAGATATAGAGCCTGATTTCTTTACCTCTCCGCTTTGTGTACAAAGGAAATATAAATATGTATAATAAAATTGTAGAGTTGAATGTAACTGGCCAGTAACTTTAATAGTTAGAGATTAACGATTAAAGCGAAACAATGAGCGGGGGCCGCGGATCGCGTTAATTAAATTAATTAACGCGCTTATTGCTCGCGAGCACGCCGGTGGCTCCAGCCGATAACGCACAATGTATAGCCAAATGGCACCCCTGCTTACGATATTAAGCTGCCGGTCCACTGCGGTGGTGACATAATACTCAATATTGTTAAATTTGAAATTTAAGATCAGAATATCTAAATTATCTTTCTTATTTAAAATATAGAAAAAAAATGTGTCATTGTTTCAGACATTTACAAGAGAAAAAAGAAGTGAATGCGTATTTATTTTCATTTGAAACAAAATATAAGCAAATTATTACATGTTGGCATTTTGTATTGCGAACAGAAATCCAGATATGACCAGCTTAGCACCACTTTAGTTTACTGGTAATAGAAGTTTTAGTACCACCTTAAGATAGTCGACCTATAATTTGAGATAAGCCAGGTTAAGCTACAATAAAACTTACCTCACTTTTATTAGCGGCCCTTTGTTGTTTTTCTACTTTCTTAACAACGCTGAAGAAGAAGCACATTTTTATTGTAGCATGAATATTTTATCGCTAATAATATAAAATTACTTTTATTTGAAATCAATAGTACTTAAAATAACATCTAGAATTAGACTCGACTATATTTCAACCCAAACCCAAATTGTAACCCCAAACCAAACACACCTTCTCACATGAGCAAAGGAGTATGAATTAAAGAGATTTATAATTCGCTCAAATTGCTCCAATGCTTTTAGCACCCATAAAAGGTAATGCATTTAACGGTAATACCACGCACACGCTCTTGTCGTTGCTCGGCATACCTATATTACAGACAGCCAAAGTTGATAAAGTGCCGTGCAACACTTTCTAAATGTGGAATTCCCGCGTTGCTGTCCCGGTAATTAAATTCGAAATTCGAACGCGCCCTAGCTATGCGTTACGAGCGTCTCGCACGCCAATCCATCCGACGACCCTGACCTTCCATCCTTTTTTATCACGGAACACGTGCTGTCTCCGTCTCGTTTCCACAACGAAAGTCACTTTCAGACGGCATTCCCATTATTACGACTGTTGAAATTATAATGGGACACGCGGCTGCTTTACTTGTTTGTAGTATTCTTGCAATGGTATTTGGTAATGCTTTGTTTATTGTCGGATCTTAGGGACTCAGCGGAATGACCAGCTGGAACTGGAACTTTATATTGAGCTTAAATATCGTAAATTAATATATAATAGGCTCGCTACTATATAAGTTACATTATGACCATGCGGCAATATAGATAGAGGTATTTACCTATTAATACTGTTTTACGTTCCTTCTCTAATTACACATTAACATTACACGCTATAGCGGGCTATAACTCGCAGTGTCACACAGTTGAAGCAAATAAATAAAGCCATACAAATATCCAGTGTTATTTGTGGGGACTAGATTTACATTTAAAACATGCCCCGCGCCGTCGCGGTGAGAACACCTTTTTTCGCATATCGCTTTACTATTCGAGATTTCAAATTCGCTCCAGTGTGTGCGCACCCTAAGCACATATTGAAACCTATTATCTAGCTTGCGATATGTTCGCGTTAATTGTGTATTAACTGTTCAGATTTGTAATAAGGAAATCATTTGTGAAAGTTTGATTGATCGACGTTTATTAAATGACTGATAGAAACTTAAAGATGTATTTTAATTTACGAAGTAAGAGGTACCTATCCATACTCATATTATAAATGCGAAAGTAACTCTGTTTGTTGGCAACTTTTTCAGGACTTAACGGCTAAACGGATAGATTATATCCTAGGGAACACATGGGCTACTTTTGTCTTTTAACAAATGCAGACACAGTCGTGGGTAACAGCTAGTATAACTTAAATGAACGTTATGTTACTAATCATATTTAAGCTTTGTATAATTTTAATCTAAAGCCGTAAAAAATGTTGGAACAAATACATACAACTAATAACTACACAACATTTTTTGTTGGTATCAAGAATGTGGTTAGCTACTACCATTTAGCCCCGTTAGACCGCTAAGCTTTTAAAGTAAGTGACATCACATCACATGTCGCGGGCATGTAAATCATATGAAGGTATCGCAAGGCCGCCGCGGGGTCGAACAGGCCTCGTGACTAGCGCCACTAAACAGAACAATACAAGTCTGAAACGACCGCCCGGGGACGTTTATACCACTATACGTCACTTTGCCGGGATGGATGTTACGCGAAATAGGTTACCATGCTGGAGAATTAGGTGATTCAACCCAAAATAGAATTAATAGTTCATTCAAATTAAAATTCCAAATAAATATCTGTTAGTCTGGGTATTCATAAAATTATTGTATATTTTGTGGTATTATTGTGCCCATTTAGGCATGTGACCCATTAGTGGTGATCACACACCTTCAAAATTGACAGAATAAATAATATTCTACGATTCTAGTATGGGCAATAAAATTTGATGATGAATCTGCAAATATCACTTAGCCACACATTTTCACCCGATGTCATTTTTGGCTTTTCCAAGATTTTTCAAAAAGGTGTGAAGGGATTATTGCATGGTCGATAACCGCTACGTAAGGCGTAAGAGACTTGTTTGATGATCTCTTTGTGTTGACATTAATTTCACACGATAAGGTCTGTCGGCCATTTTTGTAATTGTATAAGTCTGTGATGCTGTAATCAGAAGTTGTAATCCATTAAGCGGTACATTATAATTGGTATGAACGAATCCATTTAGATCTCAAGCTAATGAAGCGAAGCTTGATATTCAAATTATTTTATTGGGAATCGATGTTACGATTATGATTAATCAAGCTTCAACATATAATGCTCATGTGGGAGGAGAGAACTAGTAATTTACTGTTATTGGTATAAGGTGCCCCCATATACATATTCCAATATTAATGGAGACACGAATTGGTGAGTTAATGGCATATTACAAATACTTAATGAATATTTTATATTGATGTCGTGGAATAATAAGTTAACTTATAATTTACCGTAATTACATATGTCTAGGTACATAGCATTAGCCCGCTGTCAGTGTAGCATAACAATTAGTTCTTAAATACAATGTGGATATTATTATATTATTATGTTATGTATATGTAGTTATGTTACTAACAAACGGAACAAATACATTTGATTGTTGTAGTAGTTTATTAAGGTAAACTGGGAATTACCCTGTTTGATTACTGGTTGCTATGCATAAAAAAACTTTTAGAATTATGTATTATTTCGTAACGATTTTTTTCAAATTATTGAACAACCTGATAAGATAACCCCGAAATTCATTTGTAAGAAGAAATCAATCAATATAAAGGAAGTGCTATAACAATTTTCAAATTTCGCTCGTGAAATCTCTCTAGAATTTGTCACAACTGAAACAAATTAAGGAAGACTGCGAAAACGTAGCGAGGGAATGTAAGTGCCGGCCGATATAGCGCCGTCCCCTGCCAGTACTGCAATCTATGTTATTCCTTCTCTTCTCGTACTCGTTTTCCAATAGTAATAAGCCCCAAGAAATATCATGGCCCATAGGGCTGCCACCAAAAAGAGGAAGTTAACTTATTATTATGGAAATCATGCAACTTCTTTAAAAATAATACGGATTACGTTTCAGAATTTAAAAAGTGTTCCTTAAAGGTAAATATTTAAATTATCACGGAGTATAGAGGACAGAATGGAGAATATTCTGGTAAAATTATACCAAATGAAGTAATTTGTGCCGGTAGCATGAACTTTTTCGACAACGTTATCGTATCGCCTCAGAGTAGATAATATACTAGTATCGCCTTCGACTATTTTTGTATTGAAAAATGGACAGCGCTGCGGCGGTGAAAAGTAGAACTAAAAATTAGTATGACAATTTTGACATTTTGCGAGTTACGTTTTCGAATACGTTGTCGACAATGTTCCTGCTACCGGCACCGAAGTAGGAACGTGAAAACTAAAATTTTGAACCATTGCTAATATTACTTGAATCACTGGAGCTATCTGACGTTGAAATTATTATCATGTTATTACAATCCATTCGAAAATACATTTTTGAAACATAAATGATAAACAAATACAGAATTGAAAAAATATGTGCCAACCCTCTGTCGCTAAAGTAAAATGGAATCGTTTCGTTTGTCGGTGTATATGTGAGGACGAGCTACTGAGGCCTGATCGTGATTGTTCCACGCAATAGGCCTGCGGCGAGCGATAGGCCTGCCAAAGTCGTCGCGGGTTTATGTGACCTATCTATACTAGTGGTCAGGGTACCTATGTATATATAACGATATATGTATATGGTAGGTACTGCGTGTAATGCGATGCTAGTAAGTTTTTATTAGACGAATTGTAATTATTTGTTAGGATGATGGAACGTGCACTGCTGAGGAAACTGAGTGGCCGGCTGGCCGACCGTTACCATCCGAGATTTCCATTCGATGCTTAAGAATCGATAGTAAGATGGTAAAGAAAAAAATGCTTGTTTTATTATAAAATATTCTACTAAAACTTTGTAGACACAAAGTTGTCAGCGTAACTACGAAGTAGCCCGACTGCTGCGTGCACACCGATTGTAGCCCAAATATTATTGAGGTGGATCCATGGAGTAATGGTAGCCGACTACGATTAGCAGACACGCACGCTCATAAATTGTTGCTATATCGAACTATACATCTATATTCGAATGTCCTACAAAGTTCTACTTTTAATAAATAGTTGAATTTATTGCGACAGGCCTTCAATATTTTGGAGTCTTATTGAAGGGTATTAGGACGTCCTCTGTGCCACAAAACTAAATGGTGATGTCAACTAGTGATACTTCGTCGTTGAATGTTCATTCGCCGTTCCACTACTACGTACTACGGTATATCGCCAAGGTATTCGATAAGCTAGACAAGATAACTACCGATAATTTAAAATTATTCAAGTTATGTTTTTTTTATGAATTGTTTTTTTTATTATAATTGAATTCAGTGTTTTTTTGTTTAAATCTAAAAAGCAACACGTGTTTCTTGATACAACACCTCTCGGATATATTTTTTTCGTCCACATATTTTGAATCAAGAGGCTTTTGAGACCGGGACCACGGTCCGAAAGTTTTACCAATACGAAAATACACTTTATGTTTTTTTTAAACAAACCATGTAACGTGAAAGTAAAACAACACTGTTTCAAACAACAGCGAACCCTTTTGGAGCAGGCGTTTGGGACACCTCATAACGTATGTATGAGTGAAAGCCTACCGTTTGGGACGCACTGTGAGCTTGCATTAATATTTCAAGTCAACTGGTATGATGGTCTGTCGAGAGCCCTTGCCGCTTTTCCTTTAAATGGTAATTGGCAGAGAACGCACTGTGCTTGCGTCCACTGCACTTCAGGCAATATTATTTTGTTTATCGCAATTTGAACGGTTCCCGATCGAAACAGTAAGTGCCAGGCTGGTATAACCTAACCTTACAGAAATTCGCAGACAAATAATAAAGCGTTGATAGTTATTGAAGAAATTCTTTTACTCTACCAATCAGCATTTCTGAACTGCATTTGAGCCAGTTGAAATATAAATTAAATTGTTTTGTTAATGAACATATTACGCGCAGTAAGTTCATTTGCAAGTCTTATGTTATTCAGGTTTTTGATGAATATTTTAGCAATTACACTAGAATCGCTTTTATATTCAATAGTAATAATTTCCTTGTGGTACTAAGGCTAATTATTACTAGTATGATGTAAGTACCTTCAACTGCACCATGGTACTCGTACATGTCATCAATCACTACACACAGTCCCTTATGACACTATACTTAACCACTTTCTTATTCTGATAAGGCTTTTATTTCCGATTATGAAAGGTCGCTAACGGTATCATAACATTGAAAAGATTGACGTATTGAACTGTATCACTTTAATATTAGAGCTCTCAATCGCTTGCGGCAGAAATAAAAGGTATTACTCGTTTTATGAACTGTTAAGTAATGCACGGGATTGTGACAAAGCAGTGATTATTATTGTTGTTATGTTGAGATAAATGGCGGCTGGTCCACATTCCTCAGCTGTGGAATGTGGACTGATTTATAGCGGCGCTCTAATAGCTTTGTTATTGGAAATACTCGCGGGACTCACATTGTTTAAATATTGGATTCTAGTACTTATAATTGTATATCTGTGATGTAAAAGTATTCATGGAACCACACAGAATTAATCTCACTCGATGGTAATTTTTTTTAGCGAAACTAAATTATTATTAACTTTTTTGATCATTAACAAATTCAGCCATGATATGTAAGCTGCATAAGGTTTTCTTAGAGTCCTCTGTAACTTCCAGTTGTTTTATTCCAGAGTAAGGAGCTAAGCAGTGAGTGCGGCATGGGCCTGCGCGCGCCCGACACGCTGCCGGGCCTCACGCACCACTACCCGCACTGTGGGGACAGGTAATACGCTCTTTCCTACTCAGCCAGCAATGAATAACAATCATTTCATCCAACCCAGAAAATAAGCCAGGTTAAGTCTGTAAGCTTGTAAAATAAGGGATAAAGCTTGTAAGACAACGAGCTACGGTACAAAATATCGTTGACCCGTGTTGGACTCTTTTCGAAGCACTTTCAGTATTGTTCTGAAGCATGGGGCTAAGGCATGAAGCTCGTACTAATGTACATACACATAAACAAATATCCTTATGTTGGCAATATACATCCTTAGATAGCACTCGTTTTCTTAGTAACAGCAAAATCTATGTTTTGCATAATATTTGCATGAAATATATAGCAACAAGAATAAGACGTTATAAATTCAACATCAAAATCTGCTTAGCAATAAAAAGACAAAAGACGATCGAAAAGTTCTGTCAAATTAATTTTCTTATTTTTCGCAAATGACCAGTTTCTAATTTCAAAATATATTTCCAAGGAGGATAATTTAAAATTGGAAAGCTACAATTATATCGTTCCAAATAGGTCCCCAGCGAAATGCGACCTGATGGGGGCCACGAAGCTGGTGAACGAGCCGAGCCCGAGCAGCTCCGAGGAGTCCAACTCGCCCACGGAGATCAACTGCTACCGGCGGCTGGGCGAGCGGCCGCCGCTCATGAAGCGGCTGGCCATGGGGCTCAGCGGCGCGCTGCTGCAGCCCTCGGACGACGACTCCACGCCACTCGTCGCGGACACGCCCACCACGTGAGACATGCTATATCACTTACACGAACATTGTCCACATATATTTTAAAGAGAGATAGGGCGATTTGGGATTTCCCGTGGGTTATCCCATTTAAATTGGAGCCGCCCGACTGGGGACTGTACCTCCACCTTACAGAGGACAGCAGTGAAATAACACTACTTGATGTAGTGTTGTGTTTCTGCGGTAAGTAAGGTTGCCAGTGCTCCACGAGGATACGCTGGGCTAGTAGTATTGCTGCAAGCACAGTGAGTCCTCATCAACAACATGGTTGGCACCCCGTAAGTGATAGCCCTGGTATTGCTAGCGGCTATAGGCTACGGTGACTGCTTACCATCAGGTGGGCGGTGTGCCACCATAGTAGTATAAAAAGACATATCTCTAGGACATACAGAACCACGCAGTCATAATTGGATGATTATAGCTTCGAAGGAAACGGGGAAGGCCTATATCCAGACTTTGGTCCATATAGGCTTACGATACGCTTAGCTTAATGGTTAATAAACCTGATAATAACGTTAGAGGTTGCGGGCTCGATTCCCGTCAGGACAAATATGTATGTGACGAACTAATAAAAAAAAATGTTTGCCTCAATAGCGAATGCCACTATTCTATTTTATGGGGCAGCCGTTATGGTTTATTTATGGAAATCTTCATTAATATCATTTTGGCAAAAGATCGTCCACTGCTTAACAAATGTGGTAAACATTACATAGATGTTCACGACGACTAAATCACTGCCGTTTGCATCCAATACTCCTTGATGAAGGTAGTCAGTCCATCTAGTCGGAGGCTATCCTACGCTGCATCTAACAATACGTGGTCTCTATTCTAGAACTTTCTAGGCCCATCACCTACCAGTTCTTCGAGCTTTGTGTATTTAAAAAAAAACTTAAATACTTGTATTATCTTAGTTCTTTTACCGAATAGTATAGAAAAAGCTCTGCTCTTCACCATTCCAGCCCCACAAACATCCCTCTGTGCATGAACGGCGGGTATATTAACGAAGCGTCAGAAGCGGAAGCGAGAACGAGAGAGAGCAACCGAGAACATCTCCCCGTCCCGCTCACTCCTCGCAGGAACGACAACTTGCTGCACAATGATCACGACGTGGACTTCAGGAAGTGTAACAGTGCTAAAAATAGGTAAGTTACTAGCACCACTAGAAGCACCATTAAGACCAGAATTTGCAAAAATACTTGTAAACCATACATTTATACATTATTCTGCGATGTTAAGTATCTTTTTGTTAAAAATAATATGCCTAAAAAAGATTTTATTTTTAAATTTTAGTGTAAGCTAGCTGTGCCCGCGACTTCGCAGTTGCGTGGAATTAATTTAGCTTAGAATGACATGGGTTTTATTTGTCGCGCTGAACTCGTATTACTTTTCCAAAATAAATTAAGCCCAATTTACGCCCTACAGCATCAGCTACTTGCTAGTGAAAGTCCTGTCCAAATCCGTCCAGCAGTTCGTCGATTGATATTTTAAAACTTTTGGCACAATTCTTGCTCGTTAGGGCTACCAACTCAATTATGTATTTTACAATCCGTTCTCATTTATGGGCCGTCATAAAGTGTCCAGGTTGTGGCAAGGCTCCGTCAACGAGCCTCAATAAAATGTCACATAAACAGTTTTATGTCGGCTCACGCAATTTATTCACGGAACATTATCTCACATTGGCCGCAGCCCGCGACTCAGGCAGATAGATTTATATTTTGATGATTTAATTTAAAAGCGTTTTAATTATTCTCATGCCTGACTATTTTAGGGTCAAGGATACGCTGGGCTAGTAGTAATGCTGCTAGCACAGTGAGTCCTCATCAACAACGGGTTGGCAACTCGTTATACCCCTGGTATTGCTAGCGGCTATAGGCTAGGGTGACTGCTTACCATCAGGTGGGCCGTGTGCTTGTGTGCCACCTTAATGGTATAAAAAAAAAATGGTCGACAACGCGCGAGTGCTACCCTAGGTGTTGCAAGCGTCCTACACGTATCAGTCACCTTAGTGGTATAAAAAAAATAGAGCAAAATATTCAATTCACCGTCATTCTCCTGCCCATATCATGTATTTGGGGGCGCCGGAATGGGTGTTCCTCTTCAAACAATTCGTAAATGTTCTCACATTTATCAGATTCCTAGCTTTGCTACAGGTCGCGGCACGAAACTCTAGCGCTGAGCGAAACGTGGAGGGGATAGCTGCGCATGGGTACCATCGCGCACGCAATACAAATTAGTAATTTAATTGCTTAGTTAAAAACAGCAAAATAATGTTTTAATGTAAAGTCAAATAGTAAGTCTAGCGGTGAACAAAATGTGGAACTTAACTGCGTATGGGTACTGTCACGCACGCAAATATTACTTCATGTTACCTACAATATAATTTTTAACAAGTTTATGGGGAGTAGAAAAATAAATACACTATCGGATTTGTAAATTTTTATATTAAATACCAAATAATAAAAAAAATTATATTAAGTCCGAATTACATAAGAACCTACTGAAGTTTCTTCTCAGGATAGAAGAAACCTGCGAGTTCGGCAGGGTGTGGACATCAGACACCGCATTCTCCTTTCCGATATCTAGTCCGAATCAGACAATGGTCTTACACCTTCAATAGTATCCCAACAGGGCCTTTTGCTTACTGAGGGCCCCGGCTCAGGGCTGCTTCGGTCGTCGGCACTAACAGCGTCATCGTCATCAGACTCACCAAGGCTATCCTCTGAACTGTCACCATCAACGCGAATGATGAATTCTTCTGTAACCAAATCCACGACATGGTCACTCTTGACATATTGCTCTTCTATGTCCTTTACCTTTTGGCATAACTTTCCCCAATCCCAAGCACCCATCAGCAAAACTTTTTCTTGAATTAGTTCTATACATTTAGCAACACTCCACTTCACATTTTTACTGCCTACATATTGCTTTATGTCAGACCATGCCATTTCGATTGGATTTAGATCTGGGTGGTATGGTGGCAGTCTTAGCACTTGATGTCCTTGCTCTGCTAGTATCCTGTCAATTGAAAATGTTTTAAATCTATCTTTGTTAGCCCGTATTAAATTGTATAGTTGAGGTTTTAGTAGAGTTTCCTCATATTGTATGCCCTTTTCAGTAAGCCAACCCTGCATGTCAGCTTTTTTGGAATTAGAAGTGGGTGCAAGGTCCCATTGTTTATTATGGTATGATGCGTTGTCGACTACCACGACAGAATTAGGCGGTAAGTTCGGCAATAACTGTGTCCTCAGCCATTTTTCGTAGTTGTCGTAGTTCATATTGTCGTGGTAGTCGCCTGATTTCGCACCAGCTTTAAAAGTTAACAGTGCGTTCGGTATGAACCCAGCCTCTGATCCTGCGTGGACAATGACCACCCGCTGTCCTTTGGAGATAGGTTTTTTGAGACCTTTTGTAGTACCATCGGTCCAGGCTTTTGGAGCAGAGTGCGATGAATCTACGTAAGATTCATCTGTATATACGATGGGCCTTCCCTCTTGGCGATATTGTTTTATTTTGCGTAAGTATTCGATACGTAGTAAACGTATATTTGAACTTTCAATCAGTACTTTTCGATTGTTTTCAGTATTTTTCCACCGAAACCCTAAACTCTTAATTATTCGTCGAAGACTTCGTTCTGAGCCTTTGAAATTTATATCTTCCTCTAGCTTCTTTCTCAACTTTCCGACGGTGGGAAGTTCATTATTTGTCCTATGAAAGTTATGTATGCACCTCTTTATTAATCCTTGATCAAAGTTATCAATATCTGTGACCGGTTTTGATCTGGAGCGTTTTTTGCCTGGTGTTCTAAATACTGATAATAAGTCGGAATTATTGGCTTCAGTGGAGATTTTCCTTACCGTTGCTATGGACGTCTTTGTAGATTCAGCTGTCCTTTTCTGAATTTTCTGTAAGTCACTAATTATACTATTTAATTTTATATTTCCCGCCTGAATAACTTCTGCAGTTTGTTTTATTTCACTTATATCTACAGTGCTGCGGTCAGAATCGAGTAAAATACTCGCAGCTTCGCCAATTTCACTTTGAATTTGTTTCAGGGAATTAATGAAATCATTCGATTCCCTTTTCAGAAAACAATGCACGTCAAACACCATTTTCCGTGCCTGTCTTTTCAAAACAGTATTCCTTCTCGGCCTCGGCATTTTCACTGTTTAAAAACTGTTCAAACTTAATCAAACAGTGAATAAACTAACAAACACAACAAACAAATCAACAAAACAAACTTAACAAAAAACAACAACAAAAATTAACGATGACAACAAAACAATTCAGAACGCGACTGTACACTGGAAGTGCGCGGAGCGTCGTATCGGCACGGGGGACGGAGTACGACTGGAGAGCCAATCGGCGCAACGCACGCTCGCCCTTCACCCCTGTACCCCGCCAAGACACCTTATTTTTTACTTCTGCGCAATAACGGTCAGCGCTAGAGTTTCGTGCCGCGACCTATATTAACATACAATCTTGGATATGATGACACTTTTCAAAAATGGAACCAAGTTTTTATGTGATCTGGTTGGTATGTTTCCAGTAGTCCGGCGGCGTGTAGCGGCGCGACGTCGTCGTCGTCGGGCGCGTCCTCGTGCGGCGCCCTGCCGGCCAACAACAACACGCCGCGCACCGAGCCCGAGCTGAGACACGCGCCCTGGTTCCAGCACGGGATACCCCGAGAGGTACAACTACCACACACATTACACCTTCTCTGAACAACCCTAAGAAGATACCTCAGTTACGACAGAAATGCGCGCGAGTCTAGGCCTTTTAAAAAACCGTCTTGTATCGCTTTGCAGTCGCATCAAAGTACTCTGTACCACGAGGAAGCACTGATATAAAGTAGCTTCAAGTGATGTAGGATGAAAATAGCTTATCATGAGATCTCCTCGATCTGATGATCATACCAAGAATCGCAAAATCGCAATTTAATATCGACGGGCACGACTAAAAACAACGATATTAATTATTGTAGATCAAGCGATCGAAGCATTCACTTCGGTCCGCTGAATGAACTTCGGGAACCACATATCAAGCCAACTGGCCTTAAACTAGGGTTGGACATACACCCAATGGAGCTTAGCCTTTGCCCATTAGTGGGGTGTGTCAAGGTAACAGTCAGTTCAATATATGTGTTTTGGTATGGTGTCGCAGATAGCGCTGGAAGTGCTGAACGGTCAGCCGGTGGGCGCGTTCTTGGTGCGCGGCAGCACCACGCAGGCGGGCTGCTTCGCGCTGTCCGTGCGCGTGCCAAGGGACTTCTCCCCCGCCGGCATCGCGCACTACCTCATACTGCGCACACCCAAGGGGTACAAGATTAAGGTGAGAAGCCTTTCACATCCTTTTATTCACACACGTACATGATATTATAGTGAGATGCTATGTATGCTAGCTGTTACATATAACCTAGAAGTGATATGTGTTCACGTGGTGATTCTCTGTGTGTGTGTCAGGGGTTCACGAAGGAGTTCCGGTCGCTGTGCGCGCTGGTGACGCACCACAGCGTGATGCCCGAGCTGCTGCCCGTGCCGCTGCGCCTGGCGCGCGCCGCGCCCCGCGCCGCGCCGCGCCGCGACCACGCAGACCTGGACGCGTTGGCGCCGCGCACGCCGCCCCGCCCGCAACACTACCTCGCGCAGCTAGACGTGTAGACACACCGCCCCGCCCCGCCCGCATCACTACCTCGCGCAGCTAGACGTGTAGACACACCGCCCCGCCCCGCCCGCATCACTACCTCGCGCAGCTAGACGTGTAGACACACCGCCCCACCCGCATCACTACCTCGCGCAGCTAGACGTGTAGACACACCGCCCCGCCCGCATCATTACCTCGCGCAGCTAGACGTGTAGACACACCGCCCCGCCCGCATCACTACCTCGCGTAGCTAGACGTGTAGACACACCGCCCCGCCCGCATCACTACCTCGCGCAGCTAGACGTGTAGACACACCGCCCCACCCGCATCACTACCTCGCGTAGCTAGACGTGTAGACACACCGCCCCGCCCGCATCACTACCTCGCGCAGTTAGACGTGTAGACACACGCCGCCCACCCCGCCCGCAACACTACATCGTGCTTCTACACGTGTAAACACACAACGCCCGCCCCGCCCGCATCACTACCTGGCGCAACTAGACGGGTTGCAGACCAACTGCCTCGCCCGCAACACTACCTCGCGCAACTACACGTGTAGACACAGACAGCGTTCACAACTCTACATTTCCTCGCAAACATAATTGCGTGTACATATACGCAGCTTCATCTATAGGGTTGGCGCTAGCGATTCTACCGGTATTACAAGTGTATTGTGTACGTTACTAGTGCAATTATTCTGAGGCCGCTGTAATTAATAACGCCATTTTCAAATTTAAACGATTTTCATAGCTAAACGATACACTCGAATTAACTATTTCACTAAAATAAATACCATTCCGACAAACCACCTGAATTTCCAACATTTAACAAAATTTACAATTTAATCAGAATGAAGATGTAAATATTATACTACAGGACGATACATTTTCGTTCAATGATTGACTTATAAGTATCGCTAGCACCACGAGACAACACTTTGATGGAATCATTGCGATGATGGCAGGCGGGACGGGCTGCCTACCAGAATAACGCACGTCCGGCTATAACTGTTATTTTTTCAATATTGCGAAAATTTCAAATCATTGTTTCACACGGGGCAGTATAATCAGCATCACCTTACTATCGATTTCAAACTTTATTTCGAATGACACTTAGTTGATAGTTGAGACGAGTGACGTCTTCTCAACATTGAGTGCTCGAATACTGAAGAAAATCGTAATATTACAATATTATTGTAAGTGCTAAGCTGTACTCCTTGTATGAGACCTCAGTTTTACAACGAGGAATAAATTAATGTAGGTATATAACATAAGAACATGAGTACACTTAGATATCGATCTCAATACTTTGCTATCAAAATAAATAACAACTATTCGCGGGAATGAACTTATTTAGACTATCACAGGCACTACGTACATCATCATATAATATTTTGACAGGTGCTTACCACAATTCCTATCAAATATGGTACATTACAAATTATTTAATGCTAAACGTGGTATAAATTCGTCCAAATGTTCTATAACACGCAAGAATACTGCCTTGTTCTATTTCACACGACACTAATATTTTTTTCTTGTTGTTGTAAGTGTAGTAAATATACAAAATGAAATGTCCAACTTACCCTTCAGAGAAAATTATTTGCAGTCTAGTGGCAACCCTAGTACCTTTGTTCGTACGTCACGTGAAATGACGTCACAACACAAGCCGCTTCGTGGACAAGTAACTTTTGTTTGGAGTAGTTGACATTGAGTAACGCGATTGATAAAATAATATATAAGACAAACATTGTAAGCTAAAGAGAAATATTATATAAACAATGTTTTTATGAATATTATGGAATATATTAAAATTAATAGTCAATGATATGGAGTCACTAAATTATTGTATGTTGTCGTTGCTGCATTAGTTCCCAGTTTATATATTGACTACGATAAATAAATAAATATATAATAAATAATGTGATAAATATCAACGTAGGGTGTATTCAAGTGTAGGATATATTATATGTGTATATGGTTTGTACTATAGCTGTATGTGTCATAACTTATATGATATTGCAATATTCAGAGAAATTGCGTGGAGATGTAATTTGTAACATTACTTTGTCGCCTTACTATAGTTATATTGTGTTTAGTTGATCGTTGTAGGTATCTTCTAGTCTTATTGTACAGTCAATGTGAACACTATTACTTTGCCGAGTAAAGCCACACGAGTTATCATGTATTGTACTCATATGTATTCATAGGCAGAAACTGTTGTCACCTAAGCAACTGTAAGCTTTACAAGAAAAACTATCGATTACGTATTCGTATCGCTTTCGACAATTTTTGTATGGGAAAATGAACAGCGCTGCGCCGGCGAAAAGTGCAACTAAAAATTCGTATGAAAATTATAACATTTTAAGAGTAATGTATTCGAATACGTTGTCGACAGAAGTTCCTGCTACCGGTACTGATGTCTTCAATAATTTGCGAAAAAGCGTTCGTATCGTTAACGTAAACATTTTCATGGTTACCTGTGTTTACATATGTCCGGAATTTCGATACAAAACTCCATAAGTACCAACGCAACGACGATACCTTTACGATTCGTAATAAGATTATACACCACGAGGTTTGGTTCCCTTTACGCACGATGGGGTGTTTTGCATCAACATTTCGGCCATACATCAACAAACACAGGCCACCATGGAAATATTTACGTTAACGAACGAATGCCCTTTCACAAATCATAGGTGCTTGGGTGTCAGCTCTTCGTGTATTACAGACACTGATAGTGCATTAGACACTCGTGATGAAATCAGTAATGTTAAAGTATAGAAGCGTCAGTTGGGTGTTATTTTAATATGTTGAGCACGGAGTGTTATAAACAAGTTGCCTTTTAGCGAGTACCTACACGTGGCTACCGCTGGCTGCGGATGAGCATGTCTGAGTTAGAATAACGACAAAAAATCTTTCAAAATTTAAATTCCGAATATTGTTTTCCCTATAAGGCTGCAATGTTGGCATTTCTCAGCTATTAAATAAAGGCAGAGAAATAAAACTTATTGAATTAATTAAATCATATTTTTGTATAACGACTTCTATAAAGTCGTTATAACCAAAGCAGGCCTTATGTTGTTATGTCAAGAAAATAGCGTTAGTGTAAATATATCTCTGTATATGTTATACCTCCGCTTCCAACCTCAACCACAGCACGGGTCGTGTAGTGTACTGAACAACATCACTGGCTATTGTATGTTGATGTATCACTATGTTACTTGCCATGTATTTATAGGTTATTGATAGAGAGAATATAAACATAATTAATTCGATATTTACCTGAAACTAATTTTAGTCAGCATCAAACTGCCGTTTTCTTCTGCCCTTATTTTGTCTGAAGCCTTGAAAAATGTAACACAGAGTCACTAGCGTGTAACGCAACACCTTTATCTTGGTAACCACATTTCTCACAGTTCTGCTTTATTTGCTTTGTAGATACATCTGTGTGTGTATATCTAAAGGTAGTTAAATTGTATTAGGCTGTAAACTGTAACTGTTTCATTTAAGCCTTTTATATCCAATTTTATTCACACAACGATCATTTTGAATGACCGTTCCGGTGACCGTGTATAGGGCGGAGTGGAAATTTTGTACTTACTGAGAATTATAAAAGGAATTTATAAAGAGCATGCAAGCTCGCAGCAGATTACGATCAAATTTTATATAACTAAGGCCGAAAGTTAATCGTATAAGACCGAGCCGTACCTATATCGTGACGGTAAACGACATTGCTCTGTAATACCTTCATGCCTGTGTTCTCCCCCTTGTGTGCGCGTGCTCGCTTCCTAAACAGCTTGGTGCCTAACATCTGCTGGACGACTTGTGCAACAAATTGCATTTGATGTGAAAACTTTAGCCGCGACTCAGAGTAGATAATATATGGCGCCGCGTATTTTTGCTACAGGCAAAAATTTTGGCTCGCGTCTTCGACATGCTGATGTGACCGCATCACCGACATGCTAAAGGCTGTACAACATTTTATGTTTTCACTTCTGTCTGCTCTCCCCACGATTGCCTCTGTTTTTTTATACCACTAAGGTGGCAAACAAGCATACGGTCCATCTGATGCTAAGCGGTCACCGTAGCCTATGGACGCTTGCAACACCAGGGGTATCTATCACTCGCGCGTCGCCGACCCTTCAAAAATGTCTTCACACCCTTCTTGAAGATGTTGAAATCTTTGTTTAATTAGTTAGTGATCATATTTTTACATGTTACTCCGCCCTGCACCGTCACCTCCGACCTCAGCTTTGTACTTATTTGATAAGGATTTGACTCACTTTATCCACCTTTAAGCTATGTAGTGAACTACATCAATGAAACTATTAATTTATTTATATATGAATAAAGACATATAAAATACTTGTATGTTTTCCTTAAAAAATATAATAATACTGATTTATGATACCACCGCTTTATTACTCAATTGCAAATATAGGGGCTTAGGGCACAGAAACAAAGCAGACGCATGTCGAGCTCGTAACTAAAATTCAGTAGCGGCCTCTTTGGACTCAAAGGCGCAACTTTATGTAAGACCGCCCTGACGATCCAGTCCGAAAGCTTTACCTTACCCGATACACATTTTAAGCACTATGTACACTTCAATTGAAGAGTTTCTCTTTATTTTCTGGAGATGTCGCTACTATGTTAACAGTGAAAGCATAGGCTAGGGTCACCGCTTACCGTTTATCAGGGTATGCTGTTTTGCTACCTAAGTGATATGTAAACTACTGGCTCAAATATATTGAAAATCTATGAATACATACAATTTGCTAATCAAAAAAAAAAAGAAATATAAGATCATATTTTAAAATAAAACTGATATCATGAAAAAGTCGCAACAGTTCAATCAAATCTATTGGTATATATAAAATTTAGATATATATCTAAATAATTTAATGAAAACAAAAAAATAGCCTAGAATCACATAACATATTAACATGCTTTCAAAACGTGAAAGTCGACTGAAAGCGTTTCCTAACTTTCAAGAACGCTCTATATAATATTAAAGTAGGCAAATCACGGGTACTTATATAAGGTTATAAGATTTTAATACTCACTCTATGTGACGTATAAATTAGGCATGTTTTGAGTGATGCCTCTGAAGAGATTTTTCATTAATTTTATGAGTGACTTGCGCTCTCCAGCTCTAGAGCGTTTTAGTCCAAATAAGCTTCTTTAATATTATTATCATAAAATAGTGTGACCTAAAAAGCCTGATGTACGATTAAATAGCACTTTCTAGAACAGATCCTTTGCAAGCGATACTGATACATAAAACAGTAAACAAGTTTTTTTGTTCGTGTATTTTTATTTTTATTTAATTAGGTATATTTGTATATTATATGTGTATTAATTAACGTATCAGATAAAATTGTGAAAGTAGGTACTGAACAAAGCCTGAAAATTTTAAATATTAATATTTAAAGAGTCACTAAACACAACTCATTAAAATATCAACGTCAATGTATACCCTTTGTAGCTGTCCGGGGTGAAGCGTTGCAGTAAAATTTCAACATTTTGCTTAGACCTTTTTTTTATTATTTAGAGGGTAGCACACATAATTTTTATATTAGGCAACGTGCGTCGTGCGTAGAGGTGGTGCATCGACTGTCAGGACAAGATGGACACCTTTTAAATTTAGTACCCCTCCCGTACCTCACACCGCACACCGCACGATCCCTTTGACAATTTTAAACAACACACAATAATACATATATGTCTATCGCGTCGCTAACACCCTTATTTACATTATGAAAATAATTTTAGAACTTAGCGAAATTCTCTTATGTTAATATATCTTAATTCTAGATAATTCAGTGGACTCGACTAAATTTCATATAAAAGTATAGACTCCCGTTAGTTAACCCACCATCAGTTAGCCTTATAATGGATAATCATTATATCCCCCTAATTGAACGCTCTCACAACATTCACTCGGTACATGAAACACTTAAATGGGAATTTCAACACTCGAGAACCAATTATTTCACTCATTCAGTGTAAAACCAACACATTTTCAGTGCAAACTGCTTGAAAATGTACCTCCCTAAGTCTAATGACGTCAGCAAAGCTAACATTACCTGCACTAAGTACATATCCAAGGTGATTACGTGCTTCAACGTGGCGAATACTTCTGCCTATGACATTTTAATACTAACGTTAAAGTGTACCCTAACAATGAGATCAAACTTGAGTGTGGCGTGGGATGGAATGGCGATGTTTTTAATGTAAAAAATTAAAGTTATTTATTCAGTTCAGACCCTAATAATGCATTTGAAACTTGCCGAGGGAGGCACTACTTGTTAGCGTATATACATTTTTCTGCTCAGTCGTAATTAAATTATTTTAAAAATATAACGACTTAATTAAAGCAAATTATCTGCCAGAGCGATTCGAACCTCATATCCAAGGGGTGAGAACAATAAATGGATAGTGCCTCCAAGTGGCATAATGAATCGGAAAGGCATTATCATCAGGCAAACACTTAAGGCATTCCTGCGGGACCCCGCCACTGATCGGTGCAATTAGTCAGCGCCAGCGGAGGAACAGACCAACTGAATCATGGGGAGATATACTGAGGACACACCGTGTGTTTTTGTAGCTTAGAGTCCCATGAGGTCCCTACATCTGTAATTATACTGTAGTCTCGTGATGCTTAGAAAGAGACGGGAACTATTATTAGTATGGTAGTTTTTCGATTAGCTACCATTTATTATTAGAGATTAGCTACCAGTATTTAATCACTAGCGAAGAAAGACTTTTCTATTTGTTTTCGAATACGTCGTCGAAAAATGTTCTTGCTCCCGGCACTGATGTTAATTGAAACATAAAACATAAATATATTCAACGTTTTGGCAGGTAATATGATTTGACCGCACTAAGCTTTAATAAAATTATGAGTAATTTAGGCTTCAATAAAGGGAATTGCCAATAAACATTTTATTTGTGAACAATTTACATTTACATCTTGTGAGCCCACTTCACTGTTATAACACAATCTTTTCGGCTACAAAACCAATCCGTTCGCATTTTTGTAAATTGAAAATCCGCCCGTCCGTTGGTTTAGTGTTATTGCGCGGTGGACACTGGCGATATGTTAAAAGTGATTACTTGTATATTTACTGCGCTGACAGCGCTTCATTCAGCTGTGTCAAACATATGGCCTCAGTTCCTGTGTGATTGGCTTTCTGATATATGTTTTACGAATATGAAAAGAAAATTATTGAAAACCAATGCACAGATATATATATATTTTATACTACGTATAAAGTACTACTAGCTTAGTCACAGCTACATCGCCCGCGTACCAATTTAATATACTTCATGATGACATAGTATTCTGGTGGTCCTGTGGTTTCTGTGTTTATTCTTTACAAACATAAATACAAGCCTTTTACTATACATTGAAGCTTGCCATATTATGAGTATCACTAGCACACGTTGCCAACATTATTAATGAGCTCACTGTGCAAGCAGCATAACTTCTTATAAGAAAAGCTAATAGTGTTATGTGAGTTATACCAGAGCTCTACAAGGATACGCTGTTCTGGTACTAAAGATATGCTGCTAGCACTGTGAGTCCTCTCAACGTAACGTGTTAGTGACACGCTACCATTGCAAGCTACCTAGGCTACGGTGACCGCTTACCATCAGGCGTACGCTACTTGCGTCTTGGTAGTTATAAAACCAAAAAAACATTGCAATCTTGGGGTTTAAAATGAAAAACGAATAAAGCTTTCGGGGTTGTCGTTACCACGAACATGTCGGTATAAGTCCAAAGTTGGCGATCTTTCGTTTCGATCCGCACAATCGTCCGTTTTTCATTGTAGACCCCCTTATTCTTAGCTGTGCCTAACCACACGGTCCTTTGGTAACAGTAGATATTCGTCATTCAAGTGAAACTAGCAAGCAAACTTGCAGCCGCGCTTGTTACAGAAGCTCCTCGTCGACTGGAGAACGGAAATGCGGTTACAACGGGGCGGACGGCGCTTCAGGTCACTGCGATCACGTGACCCGTCCACGTGTAACTTATTCTAGCGGTTTGCATTGTCAGGCGATTTGCTACAAGGGCTTGAACATATCGAGAGAGGGCCATAAATTAATTACTTAGTTACTAATTAATTACTTAATAACATGTTCCAATACTCATATTGTTTTTTTTTAATGCAAGGCTCGGATAACAAATATCACCCTCATTCATTTATTTCGAAAACATATTTTTTAAATATTCAACTTTAGTAAAACAAATAGTCATTTTATTCTGAACACAATAGCTCGACTACGGCTTTCCAAAAGTGAATAAATGACAATCGATGAATTATTAGGCACATAGTACAATGCACTCGAGTTACATATTAAATTTTTTGGAATGATTTTAGTCAAACAGTTTTTTTTACTTTTGTCATGGATAATTTACACATATTTGAATGGTATCAATGTGGTGATAACTTCCGAAAAACCTTTCTTTATCAATAACTAGCTATACCAACTCACGTTGTCCTGTCTTAGCTATGGATTCATATGTCAAATATACCATAACAAAAGAACCTTTAGTTTATCGTGAAATTAAAAATGATCCAATTTTTTTCATAAAAACCTTCCTCAGACAATAACAAACACAAAACGAAGAATTAGCGAAATTGGTTTAGCCGTTCACGCGTGATGCCGTGAACAAGGGAAATAGGGATTAATTTTTGTATATTAGCTTTTATTAATATATACTTGAAAGCCTTCTCAGTCGCTCCGCTGATGACCTTCGTCTCACTGCCATGCCTCACGCGGGTGTGGTGCCGCGTCATCTAAGTTAGACAATGGTGTCGATTCTGTTTTTCAACATTACTAAACTTAACTAATTTGACAGGTCTAAAAGTCTTGCTATCCCTTTCTCATGTACGGGGTTAAATAAGGATGGCAATATTTTTAGACCTGTCAAATTAGTTCAGTTTAGTAATTTTGAACAACAGAATTGGCATCATTATCTAACTTGTCTTGATATAACCTTACTCCAGCCTGAATGAAGGCTGCACACTGGTCACCTTACTTGAGATGGTGATTATTCTTACTAAATATTATAATTGCGGATATCTGTTTGTTTGCCTTTACTACTCAACTTATCATTATGTATTTTAGCACTAACGTTCTTAGAGGGACAGAAATGAACTTAATTTCAGACCTTTCATAAAAATAAAATGTCTTACGCATAGAAACGCGCTCTGGATAAAGTTTTTTTTTCTTTAATGGTCCATGTTGGAGACAAGTGACCAATTAGGCAGCTAAGAAAATAACTTGTAATAATATTCTATTTTGTTTGGCTCTAGCAGTCTAATGGCTACACCAATATTCGGTCGTTTCGACCTCGAAAAAAAAATGGCTTTCATCTATATTTTCGTAAAAAAGGACGGAAGTAAAAAGGTGGTAACGTTAGTCGTCAGATGTCAACTTCAACTTCTTTATGAATGCTTCTGCGGGGTTGACACAATTTCGCTGATGTCGCGTTGTTGGAAGGACCAAGAACAAGTGACGGGGATTTTAAGTTCGGTGTAAAAAAAATTGCCCGGTATCTACTGAAAATTTGCAGATGTCAAATGTTGCCATCGTAAGAGACTCTCTCGTTTCTTTGCAGTGACATTTAAAAGAAATCTATGACACAAGTTTCAAAAATAATTTCATTTTCTACTAGTAACCACACGCACACTATACATCTTGCAATATTACAAATTATATTATTTTTCAAACTAAAAGTAGTATGTAATAAGTGCGTCCCCCCTCGTCGCTGGTCCCGGTGACAATACAATACTGCCAATAAATCCCCGCGAGCGGATGCACTGACATCTTGAAACAAAGGCTCCGTCATCCCCCACGTCCCCGGAAGTGGCCGGGTTTGACGTCTTTTTGCGGCATTTCCGGTAGAAACAGACCCGCGGTTATTGTGGCTTATTGGGGTTTACGACGACGGGAAGTGATATTTGTTTTACTGACTATCAACAGGACTTGTGATGAAACGGTTGCGATGGTTTTATTTTGATGTTAGCGGTTTGGATTTGAACATTTTGACAAGATGACTCGTGGTACAAAAGGTAAATATGGGCACAAAGTTAAATGTTTTACTTTATGAGATCATTTATACTTTGACGTACTAAGAGCGTGTTTTCTTATAACCACTATTTATAGCCACTACTGGGAAATAAGCCTCCCCTAATTCCCTCCTTGCCCCTCTATCCCCAGCAATATGGAGCCAGTCCACCCGGAAGGCATGCAGGTCGTCACGCCACCTTCTGTCACCTTTGACATTATTAATATTAAATTGTTATATTAAAATTGACGTTGTTGGTCTTTGTTGCAGTCCCAAGATGCAGTGGATGACCATTATGAATAGCTCTTATTTATTTCTGTCTGTTAATAATTTGTGCCCCACTCATATAAATAGCACTGGTAAGCCATTTATCATGTGATTAATTTAGCAAACAGTATATCTATAATAACAAAATTAATCGCTGAATGTGTTGCTAAGCGCAAATCTCGAGAGCAGCTAAACCGATTTCGCTAATATTTTTTTAAGAATATTCCTTGAAGTACGAGGATGGTTCTTACGGAGAAAAAATAAAAAAATGCCTAACATAGTCTAAAAACGGGTAGACAAAATATTTGATAAATGTCTACCCGTGCGAAGCTGGGGCGGGCCGCTAGTTGTAAAATCTAGCTGCAGCTACAGTGCAGTGCATTATAATGTCACAATGTAATGTGTGTGGGGCAGTTTAATTAATATCGCGTCGACTCACTGATCACACATCGAACAGCTGCGTTATTAAGAGCTGCAATCTGTACTGGTAGCAATAACATCATTCGCCTACGTATCCGAAAACGTAACTCTCAAAAGTCACAATTTTCATATGAATTTTAAGTTCCACTTTTCACCGGCGTAGCGCTGCTAATTTTCCCACACAAAAATAATCGCAAACGAAACGAATACGTTGTCGAAAGTTTTTGTTGATAAAGCCACTGAAAGCGTGACACATGCCACGCTGCGAATATATTTGATACAGTGTCATATAGTATGTGACGAAATATTTAGATGATAGCAAAGCATAGCAATAGCTTATTTCATTCAATTTAGTTAGATTACAAGTTTGAAAAATAACCATCAAGTTAATTTCGCCATTGTTCTCCAGTCACATTTGAATTTAGAAACGTTAGTAGTGTTACCTCATTGGAAGATTTCGTATTAGTTTTTTCTATTTTCTTAATTTGTGTCGTAAGTTTTATAAAGGTGTGTGTAAAACATCCTAGAATGCCACCTACGTCTATTTCTAGTAGTATCACAAGTGAATACTATTTAGCACAGTAAGCCAATTTAAGTAAATGCCTCGATGTTTATTTATCGCTATTGCTAGAAATGTTAATCAAATTAGTAATGCCTTAATGATTGCTGTGCGAGATCAATTTTCTCTAGTTATCAAAGCGTTAACTATGCTATCAGATATGTTTTGTTTCTATAAAACTTTATAGCTTTTGAAAAATCGTGCCTGATAAAAATATAGCCTTTTGGGATACACCAAAAGTTTTACTGGCAAACATTTTTAATTCAACAGCCTGGGAAAATATTTTGACACTCAACTTATACGATGCCTTTATAATTTATTTTTTACCGTTGAAAGAAAAAAAAATACATCGAATAATCACTCACATTTTTCGTGATGTATACACACACGCTTGAACATTTCCAAAACGAAAATACGTCATAAATGCTTCAACAAATTCAATATCACGCGTATCAGGATTAATAAGTACCTAGTGGAAAAGCACGGATTACGATTTCAATTTTATAATTAATTAACAATCTGTGATGTTTAATTTCAATATTGTCGCGCACTGTACTGTACTACACTGTATGGTACCTACTTGTTCGACGAAGCTGAAGGATTGTTGTAATCTCATGGAGGTTCATTGTTTATAATTAGTATTTAAAAAATGCCTCATCATTAATATGATGAGTGTGGTAGATACTTGTATCATACATATGTTTATTCCAATATACTTTGACGTTAAGCTTCAGATATGGGATTACATTATGAAAAAAATATTATTGTGAAAATGGACTTGTTAAAGTACGCCGCTCAGTTGTCACTGAAGCAATACGCAATACATATTGTTTTGTCTCAGTTCTTATTTATAAGATATCCATCATATCATACAACTATATATTAAATTTCACAAAAGTTGGACGAATTAAAATACATCAAATAGTTTTAAAAAAAACTTGGATATTCCATTATACCACAAAAGAAAAAGGGTTCGGTCACACGCAGGCTATACCTAATTAAATTACTGAGATCCATGGCGACTGGCTATTTCTAGTTTTACATCCATTATAAAACTTTCTGAAGCATATAACATCTAAAGAAAACACTTTATATTCCGAATGTTTATAAATTGTTTCAATGAAAGCTTATATACGATGTATTATGCTTCTACTACAACTTCAACTACAGCCATATAATTGTGGAAGACTTAGCGGATTTATTGGTTTCTTTCACTTCTACAAACAAAGGAACGTATTTGTTTTAATAATGAAAAGTGATTGATGGTTGAACAATACAGCGGAGGCTTTGAACTGAACATTGAATTGAACTGAAGCCTGGCATATTAAGCAGTTCACTCTTTTATTTGAACTAGCAGCTACTGTGCCCGCAACTTCGTAAGAGTGAAATTAATTTTGTTCAAAATGATGGGTTTCATTTCTTTGCGCGGCACCCAAACTTGTTACATCAGCTATCTGCCAACGAAATTCTCGTTAAATGGGTCCAACCGTTTCGAATATTAGCCGGAACAAACAGACAAGAAAACAAATCATCTTTTTGTTATACTATACTTTCGTATGCATTTAGTTAAAAGCTGCTATTTTATCTTTACGCTTCAATTTTATTTATTTGTAAGTAAAGATGTTTCAGAATTGTGGGTAGGTCAATGACCCAAATTATCAGCACTGGTTTAATGCAACATCATTAGAGCTTTGCACAGTGAAGTGTATGTACCTAAAGCTCTTTGTAACACCGTTAACATATTAAAGAAAGTGCATAGTACTAACTCTACATTGTGTCATTGAAATGTGAGCAGGAACCAAATAAGCTAGACCCAGCGCACTAAAAGAAACACTCCTTAAATACCACATTATGTACACCCAAAAGAAGCGCGGGGGCTCTCTTTATACTGGTACAATGGCAGTCTGTAGAGTGAAAGGACGCTAAGCTTTACGACTTTCCAGAGAAAATAAAATTTGTTCAAATATTCACAGAGTTTCTAAAGGATAAAGTGTCCCCAACATTGTACGGAACACTTTCAGCTCAATGAGGACTCTACCTACTGCCTTTGTATGAACACTTCTAGAAAATTTTACATACGATTTTACAGAACATGTTTCCCCAACACTGAAGCAAAAAGTGATTACAATCAAACAACCTCTCGCCACTGGCGGGAATTCATCCCCACACATCGGAACCAACGTGGACCCGCACTGGGCGGCTCCAAAGGAGTTTCCTCCCGCGCACAATTAAACTGTGGAATGAGCTCCCGGTCGTATTTTTCCCAAAGGAGTACCGCATGGGGTTCTTCAAGATGGGAGTGAAGAGATTTCTGAAGATTCGGCAACGCGCGAGCGATACCCCTGGTGTTGCAAGCATCCATAGGCTACGGTAACCGTTTACCATCAAGCGGACCGTATGCTTGTTTGCCACCATAGTTGTATAAAAGCGAATTACATTAATTCCTTGTCCTGCCCGCCTGATGGTAACCCGTAGCTTATGGATTCTTGCAATACCAGGGGTATGACTACTGCATTGTCAACTGTAGGTAATAGTAGTATGAATAATGAAAAGATATATGTACAAGGCATCGTTGAAGAGTTCTGGAAACCTTACAGCGGAGAAACACAATATTATAATAGAGAAGCGCTATTTGACTGTTTCTGTAACGAGGAGGTACTGTTTTACTCACAGACTACCATTTTAAACGGGAAATTTCTTTGAACCCTGTCTCTCTTTCATTTAATGCTTATTTGGCATCCACGTTATGTGTAGGGTCTCATGGGATAATGCTGGGTGTGAAGAACATCAACCATCAAAACATTAAATTGTTCAAAATCTATCGTCAGACTTGCATGGCTAATTGTACTTAAGGACTTAGCACTTAACTGACACTTATAGATTTAATTTATACAATACAATAAGCCAGACGTGATCGCAATTATTACGTTAAAATTCTACAATTATTGCTTTGTATAAGATAATAGCGGAGTTGCAATGTAATTGTGTCCGCACAGGTTTTAAACCACGCAGTAGCTTTCCATTTGTAAGGTAAGTTTTCAAGCCGAGCAGCTCGGGTATCAATTTTACTAATTAAACCTGACGTCACAAAGCGCAGAGAATATAAAAGTAAGAATTGAAAGTTTTAATTCTCATTGAAATACGTTTCATAATTCCTTTCAGTGGAAGCACAAAGGACTCATTTAGAAAATTAGTTCTCAAATAATATGAAGGAATTTAATACAATTAACTGAGTTAGTATGTTAAGTCAATTTAATATGGTTGTCTAGACCGCGCCATTTAACATATTTCTATATTTAGGATTTAGTTATGATAAATAGTGCAAATTGTACTGAATACTAATAAAACAGTTTAAGTGCTTTGGTGTGGATTTTTCAAACACACTTTGCTTGGCATGAAATTCTACGTATTTTAGGAGGTATTACATGGAAAATAAAATTACTCATTCATATAGTCGCAAGGCCGTTGACCTAAAAGGGTTACGGAAAATGGATGCCCTCGGAAGATGGATCGGGCGTAATGTGTTACGAAAAACCATGTGTTTATTTCATAGTAGAAAAGGTAATTTCGATGAAATATCAGACCGTAGAAAAAAGAAAACAGCGTAAATAAACTTAAGGACACAGATGATGAGTAGTATCTTATAGAACATGAAGTCCTTGAGGGTGAGGACATAATATGCACACAAAAAAAAGTTAATCATATGACATGATTTACTATTGGCCCGTTTGACCTCATCTCATTAAAAAGCTTATTATAATAACAATTTCTTTAATGATCTCATCAATAAAGTTGACAATGCTACAATGCAACATCTAAAGATACTATATTAATTTTCTTGTAAGTTTTGAAGTCAAACCACTTCATTTTCTAAGGCCCCTGTTGAGCCCACAAGCATCACTACTTCTATAAGACGATATTGAAACGATTCAAAGTCTACTTTCAAGTTTGAGTGCTGCACGCCAACGGAGAACTGGAAAAGTTTGCGCTAATCCAGACTCAACAATTTGATTAAGCCAAGCGCATGTTGGCAGGGATTTCTGAACTTCACAAAACTAGAAACAGGAGTTTAAACGGTTTTTACTTCTTAGCTAAAGCGTGATTTCTAATATTTTAGATATGCACGAAACGGGCCCCCCAGAGAAAAACATGGTAATAGAATCTGTACAACTGAGGACTGTGCTAGCAGAATAATAACTATTGAAGTAAATTAAATTGATATTCGCAACGAAAATGTATCTGGTAATCCATATCTTAGCGACCAACTAAATAACTGTAAAATAAGTTATTATTGTGGTATTATTTCAAAAATATAATTTACTAGCGACCCGCCGCGGCCGCGGGATTTTGTTTTATAATATGTTTGAGATAACACGCTGTATATGAGATCGATAGCCTGAAACTTGAACAAAAACAATAGAGTAGCCGCGCTCTGCTCGTCCCGCATCGCGTCGTATTCGCAACACGATCGAGCGATATGCGATCACGTAGTTCTCAACTCGTTCCTTCATTCGATTTTTTCCCTTATCAAGAATAGGAAACAGCCAGTAGCAATCGAGGATTATTGCTGGAGCAATCTCTTTTAAATGACAATTGTGTTGATTCGATTGTAATATCGTGCCATTGAATCGACAGTGACGTTCTTAATGTAACATTTTGTCAAATATTTGCGCCATTTAATTTAAGTGTTTGGGGGCTTGGACTAAATGGTTCTTTTTAAAATTATTTTTTTAATCTTCTAAGGTGACAAACAAGCATACGGCTCGCCTGACGGCAAGCAGTCACCGTATCCTCCGGACGCTTTTAACACCAGGGGAATAAATCGCGCGTACTACCTACTATAAAACACATACACAAAATAACGAAAAAACAAAAGGGTTGCGCTCGGCCGTGTTCGGGTTGATTTCGGTGGGCTCGGTTCCCGTAGCCACGAAAATGCATATTCTTAACTTAAAATCTACGGGGCGCGTATGGCTTCCGGGAATAATCGGCATGAAACTAAGCAAGGCATAGTTATGTGTTTGACTTGTAGGTGCGATTATAGCGTGTCGAATTCAAAATCAAAACACGTTCAGTTTAGGCTCTAATAAGGCACTTATGAAGGTCTAAATTAGCACCAGTTCGAAAAAAACCACCTAAATAGTACCTATAAATAAACACCGGTAATTTAACCGTGTACATGCGGGCAACCAACCAGCCGTGCTGACCTTAGGTCGCTGCACCGATGCGCCCGCGCTGGTAACATTACTAAGGTGGTCCTTTGCCAGCATATCACTGCGCTTTCTTAAACGATTATTTATCTTGAAATTATAATATGATAATCTCTATCATATCAATTAAATGGCTACACTATAAAGCCCCCTCGCCCTAGATTGTACAGCGGCTATATTGCCGTGATGTCAGACATTCAACATACAGGCCTAACTGATGCAATAGGTAAACACTCTATGTATTATTAGTACAGTACAAATAAAATGCAGTAATCAAATTACAGTATTACATTTAAATAGTGTTTGTTAGTATAAAAGCATAGAAACTTTTCAACGAAATAAAATCGATCTTGGAAAGGAAAAACGTGATACGCCACTTTGGTCAAAAATGAGTTTTAAATGCAGTTCGGTAGAGTGCTGGATTCTCTATCGACCTGTATAGGTAAGAAGCCAATTAGAAGCTCACAAAATTTCGAAAAAATCCATTATGAAATAAAAAATAAATATATCGGAGGATGGCCAGCATAACTATTCTCCGACATCATGGGCAACTCGGGTACGGGACACAAACAATCAAGCATCCTACACTTAAGTGTTCCAGAACAATCACAATTGATAAATCTAACTGAATTATCCACTATAACAAAATAACAAAACAACTTTAGCCCAAGACAGCAGTTCGTACGGCCATACGTGCTTGAATGGACTTCCCGCCATTCGGTGACGTTTCCTTGACGTTCCGCTAGAGCGCGCCGCCATCTTTCCCGCGCTCTTGCCTTAGGCTTCTAATAGTGTCGTGACCATGAATTGTTAGTAATTATGTGACGAATGCCGACATATATTATAATAAGCTCTGCTGAACATTTGGGCAAATGCCTTTCATTTATTTTTCCTTTCCACCGTCGCGTCGAAACATAGCAAATTATTTTTTTCAAAATGACAATTTGAAATGAAATACGAAGATTAAATTGCTACCAAATAATACCTCAGTAAGATGTATGTAGGAACACGCAATGAACTTGATCAACAAGGTATCCGAGGTCCATCAATTTACATCCGTATTCCTACTAAGCATGCCGCGCCCGCGGGAAATCATTCAGTGCATACCTGATTGACGAACTGTACCCGCCTTAACTCTTTTTGAGATTTTTATTTGCAGCCTTTTTATGTACTTCACTTTATCAACCTGTCACTGCCTTCCTGCGAGACTTGCTTTTATAACCGATTCCATTAATTTCACAGGTTATTTTAGTTATTAAACTTCAAATACATGTTCAATCATTATTAAGCAGGCAATCTTTACACTTCCTTCGCAGAATAAGCTATAACTGCAAGCAGTAACGTTCTTTCCTAAATAAGTAAATAAAAAAGATAACATTTATGACTACACAATAATAATAATAATAATGTTTGGACATTATCACACAGCGCCATCTGGCCCCAAACTAAGCAAAGCTTGTACTATGGGAACCAGTAGCTGATATAATACTTATATACTTTTTTTTTTGTTAAATACATACTTATAATACATACCAAACACCCAGACGCAAGACAAACATATTTGTCACATAAATGTTTGCCCCGGCGAGAATCGAACCCACGACCTCTAGCGTAACAGCCAGGTGTACTAACCACTAGACCAGCGGTCTCGTCACACAGTCATAAATGTTATCTACCTATTTAACGATTTCCGAGTACGCTTTACCTTTCCATCATTGAGTACTTTGGCAATTTTATCTAAAAAGTTTGGACTTCTTGGATATCCTTGTTGACTGTACGTGTATTTCATATATTTATAATATTGTTATAAGTATAGCTGCACCTCTGTTCTCGGCTGTACTGTGTACTATTATATGGAGTTCGCGTTATATGCACGTCACGGCGCGCCATAAACGGTCACGTGTGCTCGATGTGAGCCGACTGCTCTGTGCTATAGGCTACACTACAACACTTTACTCTAAATTACAACACTATAGTTTAAGCCTACCTATAGGGTCGTGCGCTCCATGCTAACAATGCTCTCTCGTCTTTGAGGGATTACAAAATATTCTTTTGTAATTCTTAAAATAATATTTTAGCACAGCGTATCTTCGAAGAGCTCTGGTGGATTTACTCATCGCTGCAACACAACACTACATCAGCGCAGTGGCATTTGCTCTGCGACCGTTTAGAAAAGTAGCTTAGATTTTTTACACCCTACTACGTAGGGGTAAAAGACATACGCTCGCCGTGTTAATCACTGTCCTTAAACATATTATAATAAAATACGAACAAAAATGATGACGTTGACAATTTAAAAATACTAAAACATTCATAGCATACAGATGCACACTTAAATTTAGCTTAGAAAACATTAACAAGAGCACCACGGATTAAAAAACGGAAATATAAGATTTTTATCGCATTTCTAAAATAATGAAGTACGTAAGGAGTTCGATAATTAAGGGCAAGCTGGCTTATACGGTTCCCGAGACACGGGCGGGACCTCTAATGTACCTACACCTGCCTTATATACGGTGTATTACTCGCTCTAATTACTTATATTAGGTAATTTATAATTTAACTGATTAGGGTCTCCGATATGTACAGGGTGGTCAATTGTATTACATTTAAGCACAGGTTACGACCTCATGAAAAGAAGTGTTACTATTTAAAACATCTTTGCACTTCGGTACTCCTACGTGATAAATATTCAAGAGACTACATATAAGTACCTTTCACAGTTTAATACCTACCTACAGATATTGAGATAATATTGTAAGTAAAAAATAAAAATAGAAATTAATATGTATTATACGTAGATCCAGCCTTTCTAGGCAAGCTATAATTTTGAATTTGTCCAAAAATAATGTTCGATATTCGGCCAATAGTTTTAATTAAAGTTTCATACCGCGGTCGCAAATAACAGAATGCAGTTCTTCAAGCAGGGCGTGAAGAGATGTTTGCAGATTCACCAATTCGTGAGTGACACCCCTAGTATTGCAAGCGTAGGCTATGATTACCACTTACCATGAGGCAGATTGTATATTTGCTTGCCTTCAGAATGGTATATTTTTAAAGTTGAAAACACGAATAATGGTTTTAAAACCATATTGGTGAGAGTAGTGTTGTACTTTACAATGCGGGCATGGGGCCGGGACATGTATGCGTTTCTCCCGGGTCCTTGCGAGATTTGCGTTTTGCACATTTTGCTCACATTCAGAATAAAGTGATCGTGGGACATTGTTGTTTGCTTGCTATGTTCACCTTGTTTACGAATATCGGCAATTAGTTTCTTTCTATTTTGGAAATAATATATTTCCTATCCATTGTGTCATCTTTTCGGGAAGTAAAGAGAAGTACAGAGATGACGGCTGTTGGCTGTTATCGATTTAAATTAAATCGCAAAGAATTGTATAATAATCCCAGAGCGTAGGTTGGTAAATAAAAAACATCGTCTCAAGTCGTCCCGTGGGAGACTGCTAAGGAGATTATAATACTTCAAATAAATTTTACATCGTTTTGTCGACAAAGCAAATTACTCCAGGAAAAATCTTTAATATTATAGTCCGAATGGTAGCAATGACTTAGTAGCAGTTGAGCTCGCAGTTCAATTCATCAGCTCATGACCGTACATTGCGAGTCGGACTCGCGCACCGAGAGTTCCGTATACACTTGTAGGTAAGATTAAAAGTAGGCAAACTCTCAACAGCGCGATTCAGGAATATTATTTAATAAATTAGTGTACAGGCGGTACATATAAACATCAGTTTTATATTTTAAACTGTTTATTATTAAGTTAGACACGATAATAGGCGTTGTACATTAAAATAGTTTTAAAATGATTGGCACAACGATGTAGACGCGTCCGTGCGTTGGGTTGAAGGTTGAAGTTCTTTTTTGCGCCGCTTGGGGCGCTACCGTCCTCTCTCTTGTCATTGGTGCAGTGATGTCACCTCCGGCGGCGTTCCGTTTCATGCAACGGCGTGAACATCCTGCCCCCCTTGAAAGCTGCTGCTTTCAAGATTATCTTCGGGTGAAGTGACAAACTTGTTGAGGGCGCGTCGTAAGGTTCCCTTTGCGGTGATGACGTCGACGACCCTGGTAATATTGTCTGGTCCCGGATACAATTTGGCGACACGACCTAGTCGCCATTTTAAAGGTGGAACATTGTCTTCCTTAAGGAGAACCATCTTTCCTAGTTTGATCTCGTGCTGCCTTGTACGCCACTTAGTTCGCATTTGTAGTTCGGCGAGGTATTCTTTTCTCCATCGCTCCCAGAATTGTTGCCGGAGTTTCTCAATCAGCTGATATCTGTTGGGTCTTGCCATATCCATTGACTCTGATGGCACTGACATGAGAGGCCGACCGATCAGGAAGTGACCAGGAGTAATGGGATTAATAGAGATAGGATTGAGGTCTTGAGGGTCAGATGATAGAGGCAAGAGAGGGCGTGAATTAAGGATTGCTTCTATTTTTGCAAAGAGTGTAGTTAATTCCTCGAAAGTTAATGACGCGTTACAAGCATTCTTTTTAAATGGAATTTCGAAGACTACGCCCGCTTCCTAAATACCCCCAAAATTATTATATTATATACATAAATAAAAATAACATTTAGTTATAATATAAGATTATCACGTCCCTTTTTACTGGAAATTATAAAAGGTATGGCAAATCTGTGCCGCACATATAAAAGGGAACTTGGTATTAATTCGTTCCGATGGCAAGTGCCCCATGATAGGCTGCATAGTCTTGCCTCAAAAACGTGAGAAAATTGTAAATAGCCTAGAGATGCTGCGTGCTAGCAGTCTACCGCCTAGGGGCCAGAGTTAGTCGCGTTTTTAAACTAACAATAATTGTGGCCCTACGTGTTAGAAGCGAGTGCTTTGTTAGTAATAATAATTTCGCTTGTGACATAACTTGTCAACTTTAGGTACTTAATCTTTACTTAATTTAGAAAGTAATATACATTTTAAATATAATATATGTGAGAAAATTACGTTACTTAGCTATGGTGGATCACTCTTTGGATAAGTTAGGTGGCACTGGATCACCCCAGGCCAATGTAGACTCCAAAGTTTTAAAGAAAATCGTTGCTATGATCACACACACATAATAACTTGAATAGTAATAATATACAACTCGTTTGATTAGTAGGCATTCTGATTACAATTAAATGTAAAGGATAGCATGCTTAATTGAAAATTTTAAATGAAATAATAAAATAATGTACTTGATGCTTTCTTCAGTAGAAGACCCAGTAGCTAGGTTGTCAACATAAATGATATGCTCACTGATAGAAGCTATGGCTGGGTTTGAACTTAAAATTGAGATAGTTGCAGAAGAAACATTGTACTTGTACTAAGGAAGGCGCAGGGGCTGTACCATAGGTAACAATATTTGGCTGCAAGACCTTCAAAGGCTTAGATTCATATCCCCTCCTAACTTTAAGTTATAGATAGCGTTAGGAAAGATTTACTTTTATTGTAATGTAATTTAGATTATGTAAAGACAAAAATTCAATTATATAGACACACAATCATTTAGAGTTCATTAAAGTTGCAATTGGTAATTTGTTCTTGTTCTTGTGGTACATGACCAGATATTAGCCATCCTAATTGTGAACTTTGCAGAATAGGTTTGTTTGATCCCAGTTTTATTTGATTGGAACCTATAATATCCCAAAATACATCAGCCCCTAGAAGAATGTCAATATTAGAGGGACAGTTGAAAAAGGGATCTGCAAGCTTAATATTTTTAGGCAAATTGAGATAGTCAATGTTAACATTTTTCGATGGTAAGCATCTAGTAATTTGGGGAACAATTAGAGAATTAACATTGATGTTGAAAGGACAGACACGTGAATTTAAATTTAAATTGCATTGCTCTCTTATACTAAGAGAGGTATTATTGATACCTGAGATACTGGTATTATTTATTTCGTCAGTTGGCAGGCCAATTTTGTTTACAAAACCTTCTGTCACAAATGATGATTGGCTCCCGGTGTCTAATAGCGCTCGAGCCTTGTATGCTTTATTGTCAATTGGATTTACAATATCAACAACCGCTGTACATAACAAGACATTAGAGACAGTAGCGGCTGAGAGAGCAATAGGTAAAGATGGGACAGACAAGTTTTCTACCTCAGTTGTAGTCTGTATGGGTTTAGGTTTATCTAAGTGTAATAGAGTATTGTGTTTTGCTTTACATATGCGACAAGAACCCATTAGGCGACAACGAAACGCATTGTGGCCCTTGCGCAGGCAATTAGAACATAACCTTAGTCGTGACACTTCATTTTGTCTTTGTTCAGTTGACATTTGTTTAAACTTAGAACACATATGAACTAAATGACTTTCATTGCAAATGGCACAAGTGGGATTATAATTATTAGTGGACGGAGAAATATAATTATTAGTTCCATCATATGAACGGACTGCAAACGATTTGGTAGAGTTGGTAGCAATTCTGTTAGGCAAATCTCTCTTCGGAGAATATTTAGGTTTTTCATTCCTATTTGATTGAGTAGTCTCTAAGATTGCAGCCCTATTTCTCAAAAACGAAAAGAATTCATCTAATGTAGGTAAGCTAGACAAGTTACCCTTGTGCTCTTCCCACTTACAATTGCTAAAAGAATCTAATTTGGATGAAACTAAATATATAATCAAGGCGTCCCAACTATCAGTAGGCAATCCCAAAGTGTTTAATGATCTCAAATTCTTAGTCACAATATCAATAACATAACGTAAGGCTTTATAAGATTCTTTGTTTAGTTGTTCCAATGAGAAAAGTGCTTTTAAATGATTATTAATAAGAATATTTTTGTTGTTGTATCGTTCGCATAACAAATCCCAAGCAACAGAATAGTTTTTGGCAGTAAATTCAATAGACTTGATCACGACGAGGGCACTCCCTTCAAGCGATGACCTCAAATAGTGAAATTTACTAATAATAGGAATAGAATCATTTAAATTAATTAAAGCATCAAATGTATCTCGAAACTCGAGCCACGTTAAATAGTTTCCATCGAAAGATGGTAGTTTAATTGTTGGTAATTTAATATAATTGTCATTACTGAAAGAGTTGCAACTTTTAGGTTCGCTGTGGACATCAACCTCCTTACTTGGAGTATTAGAGACAATTAAATTTTGAATTAATGAAATAAGTGATATGAATTGACTTTCTATAGAGTCCCGTTCCTTTAATTGGTTATCAAAATTGTCACTGTGTTGCTCAATTTCGCTTTGAATATCTTCAAACGATGAAAATAATAATTGGCATTTGTCTAAACGGATATTCAATTCATTTAATATAGCCGCTGATTTCAGAAGGCTGTAATGCACGTAGGCCTTCTATATGTTCCTTCATTTTAGTTAGACGTCCCTTTACTGACACGCGTTTACGAATAACTTGAGATAAATTGTCACTATTGTTGGCCATTTTGAATAATTGATTAACAATGAATAAAATGTGCAGATCAAACCAGTTAGGTATTGGTGTGACGCAGCACGCGGCTAGTCAGCAGCCAGAAGCACGAAGCTCGAATAGACTGCCCTGAAGCCGGCCAGCGCAGGCGCAGCAGACGGCAGCAGGAGCAGCTCGTAGATCGCACAAGCCACGAACAAAACACCCGCGTCGCGAATAACTGGAACAGTTCGGCAAATCCCTTTGAAGCACTAGCCAGCAACGAACACCACACAATGCACGCACACCAAATGAAATGAAGATATAAAGCCAAACCAAACAAGTTGCAAATGGCGGCGTGCGACTTGCGTGCAATAAAGGCGTAATTTTATAATTTTAAAGCTTAACTGTCTCACACTCGTAAAAGGCAATAAAATAAATTATGAATAGCGAGTGCAAAATCCCAGAAACTCCACACAAAAGAATTGTTATTTGCAACGAACGAAATGGAAGCGTGTGCACAAATAGGTTAGGTACACGTTTTAGGTATAGGTCGCGGCACGAAACTCTAGCGCTGACCGTTATTGCGCAGAAGTAAAAAATAAGGTGTCTTGGCGGGGTACAGGGGTGAAGGGCGAGCGTGCGTTGCGCCGATTGGCTCTCCAGTCGTACTCCGTCCCCCGTGCCGATACGACGCTCCGCGCACTTCCAGTGTACAGTCGCGTTCTGAATTGTTTTGTTGTCATCGTTAATTTTTGTTGTTGTTTTTTGTTAAGTTTGTTTTGTTGATTTGTTTGTTGTGTTTGTTAGTTTATTCACTGTTTAATTAAGTTTGAACAGTTTTTAAACAGTGAAAATGCCGAGGCCGAGAAGGAATACTGTTTTGAAAAGACAGGCACGGAAAATGGTGTTTGACGTGCATTGTTTTCTGAAAAGGGAATCGAATGATTTCATTAATTCCCTGAAACAAATTCAAAGTGAAATTGGCGAAGCTGCGAGTATTATACCATTATACCCATACGCAGTTAAGTTCCACATTTTGTTCACCGCTAGACTTACTATTTGACTTTACATTAAAACATTATTTTGCTGTTTTTAACTAAGCAATTAAATTACTAATTTGTATTGCGTGCGCGATGGTACCCATGCGCAGCTATCCCCTCCACGTTTCGCTCAGCGCTAGAGTTTCGTGCCGCGACCCACACGTAAATAAGGCGAACTTGCAAACAATAGGCTAAATATTTAGTAAATAGGGTTTATTGCGACGTCCCTGCAATAATGTAATCATAGGCGGACAGACATTTCAAATCTTTGCACAAATAGACCGCGTGGAAAGTAGGTAGGTACAGAGGAATAGGAAAATAGGATTGGTACTTCCCTCGGTATTGCCTTTACCAGCACGATGTTGTAGAGTATCAGCAAAGCAGATTGTCGTCCTTCATCTTTCTCACCGATCCACCGCTGAGGACGTAGGCGCAGGCTTGTAAAATTGGCTTGTAGAAATGGCGGCGCCCTGTCCGCGAAGCGTGGTCGGAGTCCTGTCACGGTCGCCACTTTATATGTACAGGCGGTACATATAAACATCAGTTTTATATTTTAAACTGTTTATTATTAAGTTAGACACGATAATAGGCGTTGTACATTAAAATAGTTTTAAAATGATTGGCACAACGATGTAAACGCGTCCGTGCGTTGGGTTGAAGGTTGAGTTCTTTTTTGCGCCGCTTGGGGCGCTACCGTCCTCTCTCTTGTCATTGGTGCAGTGATGTCACCTCCGGCTGCGTTCCGTTTCATGCAACGGCGTGAACAATTAGCATTAAAAAAAAACTGCATATGTACGGTTCTCAGATTTTATCCTTTACTTGTGCTATAAGACACTGCTACCTGCCAAATTTCATGGTTCTAGGTCAACGGGAAGTACCTACCCTCTAGGTTTTGATTCCCTTGTGAAATCGCAAAATATGCGAAATTTTGCGACATAAACGTTCATATCTTTTCTTCATATTGACTTATAGGTTTGATTATTTTACAGCCGAAAGAGACAATAGGCCCGGGTACTTCGTATTAATTTAAATTTTATAACTCCACGCGTTCTTGAAATAAATATTCTTGACAGACAGACAGACGGACAACAAAGTGATCCTATAAGGGTTCCTTTTTTCCTTTTAAGGTACGGAACCCTAAAAACAATGTTATCGACGTAGAGCCCTGTAACGATGCAAATAATTCTGAAGTTCCACCTCTCTCGCCTGGAGTGAAATTAAAAAGTTCTACCTTCGCAGCGTTGTCGGATTATTCCGGAGTTATCCGGATCAATCAAGTTCGTGCAGCGATTGGTAGGGCTGTAACACTATCGATTTCTTCGCACGCTTTCTCGTTTATTTTTGTGATGAGCTAAATTTACTCAGCTCTGATCTTCGTGCTTGTTTGGTCTAGCGCTGTCGAGTCCGCGACTGATAATATGCACGTACGAACTAATTAGCATTGGTCGAAGGGTATATGGCCATATAGGTTTGTATCATAATCAAATGTATATATTAAAAGTGCGCTACATATATTGCAGTCCAATATGTTTAGACATCAATATTTGAGAGGGTACTGCTAGCGTGTATAGGCTACGGTGACTGCTTACCATGAGGTGGGCCGTACACTTGTGTGCTATCTCAGTGCTTTAATAAAAAATATTGAGCATGTGAAAGACAATATAATCTGTCATTACTTAAGGCAATTTTCAAAACGGATAAAATAGATATGTCGGATAGAATATAATTCTTCTCATGTCGGGATTACACAAAAAGCTTAGTTTTCAATAAAATGAGGTACTATCGATTTCATGGCCTCGTAAAAGGACGTAACTCGATTAATCATGTCGATTTTCACCCGACACTAGAGTACGGTTAAATTGTTTCGCCGTAGTGTTTAACGTGATAATTTGAGCTCTTTTGAAGGTGGAATATAGAATGAAATGAAAATGCGGATTACAGATAATTGGATATTTCCATTTGGAAAATATTGACGATGAAAAACGGTTTATTATTTTCGAGTATAGTTTTATTAATAATTGTTTTCGAATATAATAAGACTTTATTTTGTTAAATTTTTCGCAAGTAATTATATTTCATAGCGTAAAACTCGGCCTGTGATACCAAGAAATTTATAAAGCGCGGCGTTTCATACTCTCAGAAATACATACATAATATCATCACGCTAAGTTCTTTTCAGGGTAAGCATAGAGTATAGAGCGCCATTTCACTCTTGACTTACACACCGTCACACCTCTCAGAGTTGACATTCGTTTTTTTTATACCACTAATGTGGCACACAAGCATACGCTCCATCTGATGGTAAGCAGTCGGCGTAGCCTATAGCCGCTAGCAATACCAGGGGTATCACTAACGAGTGCCAACCCTGCTGTTGCTTACTTACCGCAGAAACACAACACTACATCAAAGTAGTAATACGTTATTTTGTTTACTTCAGAGTAATCGGGTAACGAATATATATACAAATAAAGCATACAGTCGAATTGAGAACCTCCTCCTTTTTTGAAGTTGGTTGAAAATGAATACTCATGCTCTATCTCTCATCCTTGTTTGTCCATCCCGATCAATACATTCAATCTTATAGATCAACGTTTAGTGCAGTTAAGAAATATTCCAAGTTTTTGAAAGCTAAATTTCGTGGATAAAAAATTGATGTTTCCAGTACAAGATACACTTTGTCCTTAAAACGCCGAGAAAAAGTAATAAACTCCGGAACTAGTAGATTTAAGGAGCAGTTTACAAGGCAATAAAACTTTGGGCCTACAACATTTTTCACGTGGCTCTGCGGGCGCCATGGCCGAGGACACCGCATCATTGATCCTTGATCCACTTTTGTGGAGATTTTGTGTGATTTCATATTGTTTTTTTTTTCGGAATGTAGTTTACGATGACATTATATTTATTGATAGACCTAATTACGTTTCCATATTAATTTCCCCTGGCGGCAGTAGCTTCATCTCAATCACAATTTGTATTTAGACTTCAAAATATATTAACATCTGTTTGCATGCAATTGTACGTAAAATGTACACGTATTATGCTAATAAAAATATCTTATCTTTCCTTACTGTTTATGAATGTAGCGGTTAGTTTCACCCTAAATTTAAATGTTAATGACATGACAGCGGGTCTTACAGGTACGCTATTAAATTATTTATTTACAACGTTTCGATCGAGTTGCATCGGCTGGCTCGCGAGCTGTCTGATTGTAGGGGTGTCCGCCTCCCTCCTCCCTACTTTTTCGCGGGAGGATCGAATAATGATTACTTAATTAAAATATATACAGTAGATACTTCATCGAATCAATTTTTACAGTGGAGTATATACTATACTTCAATGAAAATATAACTTAATTAAGCAGCAATTTAAGTAAGTAAAGCCTATTGTTTTTTGTAATACCTAGAAAACTAAAATATCGACAGAATTTAATTTTAATTTTACCTGTTTCAGACGTAGGTAATTTTGTTATGAAATTTACCGTGAATTACTTTTTAGACGTACTTGGAGGTAATTTCTTAATTACAGTCTTGTTGTAAATTTCGTATATTGTTCTACATGAAATGGAATTACCTTGAAGGACTGAGATCTCATTTTGTAAGATGAAAGTTGTATTACCCTAGGTCCAGGTGCCCCGCTCGAACGGTGTCATGAAAAAGGCTCCATCTTAAATTTTACATTACATCAGATGATAGAGTAGACGCGAAAAAATAGGTCATGTAAATCACTTCTAGTTGACTAATGATTAAATTGCATACTAAATAATACTGGAAGGAAACATTCTAGGTACAGCGCAGAAGTGAGTTACCTAGGGAATAGCTTATTGAAACAAAAGGAATAGTAACTAAAATAATTTTCCAATGATCCATAATTGTCACCTTGTCCAAGATAATGCAACAGCACCTGTAGCCATATTGAATATATATACCTAATCGTTAATGTTATAGAAAACGAAAGAATGGGAATTAAAAGTATTTAAATTCCATACATTTCCTTCATTATCTATAGCTATTTTATGGATAGTAATCATGGCTAGGCCTGCTGGAATCATTCAGAGTGCTATAAAAGTGTGGTGCTGGAACAGGGCATGTAGAAATTATATATACATATATGATAATATGGAAATCTAATTGCACTCAACTCAGATTGGCAGATATATCTTAGACAGCTCAAATGCAAGACGCCCAGTGCTATTTATCTGTCTAGACTGCACAGACAAACACTAACATATCAAATTTATGCTACGATCGGTTATACGAAGCTTACAATCTGTGGCCATTTATCAAACCCTGGTGGTATACGGGGATTGTTTCTTACCGTCTCAAATTGATTAGGAGTTTTATCGACGTGTAACCGGTCAACGATCCGGAGTGAATGGACTGCGCCCGACTATAGTTTTGATCAAAACGCAATTTTATTTTGCCATCGAGGAGTTTCCACACGTATTGCCAGTAAAAACATATGTTACAGATGGTACAGCACCAACATTTTCCTTCAGAAACAGATAAGAAAAATATCGTAAAAATATCCTATACTAGTTGTTTTCCCCGCGACTTCGCCCACGTAGTAATATAATATACTAGCTGCCCGGCTTCGCACGGGTAGACAAAATATTTGATAAATGTCTACCCGTGCGAAGCCGAGGCGGGCAGCTAGTATAATATATAGCCTATGTTACTCAGTGATAATATAGCTTTCTAACGGTGAAAGAATTTTTGAAATCGGTCCAGTAGTTTCGGAGCCTATTCAATACAAACACACAAAAATCCAATCTTTCCTCTTTATAATATTATAAGTATAAGGTATAGATATAGATAGCCTGTGTTACTCAGTGATCATATAGCATTTTGTCGGAAAACTAATTTAATTAAATCATTTAATTTGTCGGTGAAAGATTGTTTTAACTGATCCCGTAGCTTTTAACCTTATTCGTTAGAAGCAAAAAAAAAACTATAGTCTTTTAATGCAGCAAAGAATGACGTCACAACCCTCCCGGAAGTCAGTCGGTAGTTGCCGACAGTTAATTAATTAATGCATAGGTCCCGGGGCGCCTGTACATAATTGGAATTAATCTCTTCGCAACCAATGCTTTATCAATTCATTGGAACTTAACTAACTATTTAGGTTATTATTATTTTAAGCTAGTAAGTATATTATTTGTAATTTAATTACCTTTTATTGTGTTTCGGTTGTCAAAGCATACAAAAAAAAAACAAATAAAAATGTGTATCTAACCATTCTAACTAAAATCATGGTTTATGCTTACGATCAAGGTTTCAAATTTATAAAATGGTTTATTCAGTTTAGTCCCTAATAAGGCACTTATGAAGGTCTATTTCATTGCAGTAACGTTCTAAAACAACATAATTCCCATTTATAATATTGAAGTATGGAATCGAATCAGACATTTGAAGACCATTTAAATATCAAATTTGGAGCCCAGGCCATCCGAATATGTTTCTGTCCTAAAGTTTTACAGAAAAGAAAAACCTGTGAAGTAAACGGTGGCGTAATTTATCAGCTAGATAATATTGAAGTTGGGCAGATAAAGTGAAACAAGTTGATTATACGCTGAAAACAAACAAAGTAGCTCAAGAAACCCGCGCGCTAGTTCCTCGGATTGGCGCCGAACATTTTTCCACAAGATTTATTAAAAGTGTAACAATGGAATGCTCGCGAGCTCCCCGGCTCTATCCTCTGTCAGTTGAGTAATTTATCAAAATAAACATCCGCGGCCGAGGATTTGCCGCCCTGTCATATTGTCCGAGGCTGCGGCCACGAGAGAGCCCCGAGCCGACCCGCTCCGCCTTCTGGTAAGCGACGTTAGCTGGTTCGACGTGGTAAGCTAGCGGTTACACTAACCTTTTTTGTTGATAACGATACATTCAAAAGGTACCCTGCTAATGGGCAGCCGATGGGTTATGGGAATTATATTTATTTTGTTTATCTACTAAGCCAACCCTGTTATTGATGAGGACTCACTATGCTAGCAGCATTGCTACTAGCGCAGTGTATACTCGTGGAGTACTGGCAACCTTACTTACTGCAGAAATACAACACTACATCAAAGTAGTGTTATTTCACTGCGGTCTTCTGTAAGGTGGAGGTACCTACAGTCCCCAGCCGGGCGGCTCCAATTTTAATTAGAATACCCACGGGAGATCCCAATTCGCCATACCTCTCCCTGTTTGAGCAAGAAAAGTGATATTTTCGTGGCCTCACCAAGCGGCCGAGTTTATCGCCGTGTCTGATAGTAAGGCCGCAGGAAAAGGCTTTATTCCGCATGCAAAAAATATAAGCATGTCATCCTCCGGAGACCGTTTTCAAAGAATAATGGGGACTAGAGAACTGAAATAGGCAGTCCGAATACAGCTGTTTGGCACACCTTACAATATTGCGTAACGCCGTGATTTTTTAACCAAACACGTATTATATATTAAAACGATTTTGGTTTCTTGTTAAGCTTAAAGGATACACACTAAATTTATTGAATAAATAATAAGTTAAATAAAATGCCTAAATGAGTGTTTGCAAAAGCTTCACTAGTGCTCATTAAAAATTAAGGTGGTTTTCAATGTCGGCTATCGACTTGCCGTTGTTTTAAACAGGTTGTAATAAATATTGTGAACACACAAATTACCACGGAAATCTCTATAAAAACACGTCAAAGACAGAAGTATGGAGTTGCTGCAAAGGCGACTATACGGAGCGAGAAAAATATGAACAGAACTCGCGGCGCGACCCGGTTTCAATCCACGCCACATTTGGCAGGCTGGCAGGCGTCTGGGAATTTTAAAACAAAGACCAAATGAAACTAGGCCGGAGTCCACTCCACACCCCTCCAGCCAACACTAATATAACCCTTAACACCCTATTATAAGATTACAATTGCCGAAAAGTGCGCGTCCAAGTTGATATTACATGCAAACAGAGGGTTATCGTAAAATGATAATGCGTATTGGGCCTCGTCCAACACAAGGGGACGCAACTGATATTACGTCTACTTATCATGGATGCCAAAATGATTTTCGCCATTTCAGACTATTTGTGACGAATTTAACAGATTTTGGACAATATTTTAAATCATAAAATATAATAATCACATTCTCATATGTCAACTCCCAAACTTAGCTAAGCTCGTGCTATTGATACTAAAAAACTGATTATATTATCGGTAGTATATTATACTTAAGACTATGAGAGAAGAGATCGATGAATGTAAAAGAAGCAAAAGGTGTGCAAGTTAAGAGTGAAATGGCGCTCTATACTCTGTCTACCACGTGAGGGACTTGGCATGATGATATGTATGTAGTAATAATATACCTACGCATCAAACACTCAGACAAAAGGCAGAAATGTTCAAAGAGAATCTGCGACACCTATCATAGTAAAGTAACTAACGACTAGATCATCGATGCTATCAAAAGTATCCCTCGCAACTTCAAATGAAGCCCACGCCATGTCTCATCAACTAATAATGTTCAATAAACTCCAAGTAAATAGATTGACGTGAAGCATTCACAGGAACGTGACCTTTGAACAAGACTGGTCTGATGAACATCTGATAATAAATTATCGGTAATAATTAAACACGATGAATGGAATGTTCGTACATAAATTTAATTTACAGTAATTATTGTAAAATAAACATAATTCGTTGGAAGTGATCATAAATATGGCCTCACCGCATTCGAAAGAAAATTTACTCATATTTTTTCTTAAATGAGGTACCACTCCTTTAGAAACAAATTGAGTATATAAATATAAATATATATCACTAAGCCGAATCCCTTTCGGGGTAGAAAAATAATGTAGAGCACCATTACCTTCTTGACTTCTCTTACTTCTTCTACACTCATACGTCTCCGATTCCAAGTACTCCGTCCGTCTGTCAGTCTGTCAGCAAGCTGTAGTATCATTTGTTTCGTAACAGGTAGACGGTTGAAATCTTCATTATTTAGCAAAGAAATATTATGTCCATAAAAATTACGCAATGTTGAAGGCTTAAACAGATAACTACAAGCAGGATTACGTAACAAATCAGAAGTTGATAAAGTGCGCAGAGACCTTCCACTGACATCCGTGGAATATCAATGGATCACTTAACCCTCGGGGTTTGATTTCAGCTGAGACATAAAATATCGGCAACAAGTTTAAAGTGTCGCCAGTGATTGACGTAAAGTATGGATGCGGTAAAACTAAAGTTGAGACTATGAGTAACGAAACATGGATATTATTGGATATTAAAATGTTGTTTCGAAACAACAATGCGTACGAATCGAGTGATACATCCATAACAATGATTTTGTTTATAAAAAAGAAACAAGTCACATTAAAATTAAGTGTATGTAACTCTCTTCCTTCGTTTCATATTAATGAACCATATGTTTCCATACTGTACAACCGTATTGTATTGTTCAAGCCTTGCATTTTGTGAAAACAAAGATATTTTGAATATTATAATGGAATTTTTTGACCAAAACTACAAATATAATTAAATAAGAGAGGTAGGTCGAATTGGGATCTTCTATTAACATTAGAGCCGCCCGACTGGGGATTGTACATCCACCTTAGAGAAGACCGCAGTGAAATAACACTACTTTGATGTAGTGTTGTGTTTCTGCGGTAAGTAAGGTTGCCACTCCTCGAGGATACGCTGGGCTAGTAGTAATGCTACTAGCACAGTGACTCCTCATTAACAACAGGGTTGGCAACTCGTTAGTGATACCCCTGGTATTGCTAGCGGCTATAGGCTACGGTGACTGCTTACCATCAGGTGGGATGTATGCTTGTGTGTCAACCCTTAGTGTTATAAAAAAAAATGTTAGCTATTGGTATGAGTACCAGAAATATTAACTCTTTCCCCGAAACTGGTTTATTAACTTACCAACAAGGGAATATGCACATGAGATATTTTCCGGAATTCAATAAATACTAATTTGTTTTCGTTACAAGATTGCACGCTGGGAAATAATATGAATTAATGGTTCTACGCTACGGGAAGTGTGGCAACACTGGCAGCTAACTGACATAATAGCTGACAGTTGCCTCATCTTGTGTTACCTATGCAATCTTACACAGGAATTGCTTTTGAAAAGTTTCGATATTTAAATAGAGACTTTCTTCCGTAGCGTGTAGATTTTGTAATCTCATTTGTCATCTTACTAGATATACAGCCGTTTAATCTAATATATAAAATTCTCGTGTCACAGTTTTCGTTGCCATACTCCTCCGAAACGGCTTGACCGATTTTGATGAATTTTTTTGTGCTTATCCGGTATCTATGAGAATCGGCCAACATCTATTTTTCATCCCCCTAAATGTTAGGGGTAGTCCAACCCTAAATTTATTTTTTAGACCGATTTCAAAAATTCTTTCACCGTTAGAAAGCTACATCATCACTGAGTAACATAGGCTATATATTATACTAGCTTCCCGCCCCGGCTTCGCTCGGGTAGACAAAATATTTGATATAAATGTCTACCCGTGCGAAGCCGTGCGGGCCGCTAGTAATATCCATAAAAATCTAAATGGATTTTTATTTGATTAGACATTACCAAGAAGTACTTTCAAGTCTACAGAATCTACCACCGGATTCAGAGCATCGTTGTCGCTGAAAATAATGCTACAAAAACTCTACTTTCAATATTGTAAACATGAGCGATACAAAAGCATTTAATAATAATATTCGTGGCTCTCAGTTATTGGAAGGCATAGCAAAGTGAAGCACATTAATAATGCGGTGGCCGAGAGCCGCCCACGCCGGCGCGCCCTTGAGCCTTCAAATATTCACCGACAAACTAACTGAAACCTCCACTAACCCCGCTCTTGTGAAATCTCACAGATTCTTTTTTCATTTGGAAATAGACACGAAGCTCAGTTTCAGTTATTGTTGATGCCGGACTAAACGAAACGAGGAGAGCGATCCGGGGATTAAGGCTGTGTTTTATGCTATATGGACCGACGCTATCTCAAATCATACCTATAAATGCGTTTATTTTACAAAGTAAATATTTGGGTATAATAAAAACTGCTAATGCTGTATCTGGAATATAAAAGATTCCCACAACGACCTGTGCATCCAACGACCAGCAATCTTTAGAATCGCGAAAGCAGATTGTCATGGCAATAATTATGGTAGTTAAAAAACGAAGAGATTCCATGGTGTATATCTAAAATAATCGAAATTAAAACCATGTATTTACTCCAGTTATGGTTAGTTTACAGAATTTATAATATATAAATATTCTTATTTATATTCGAATACGATCAGTTTTGTTACAATAATCGAAATAAACCAGACATGCCGTGCGAGCTGCGACTTCGCACGTCAATTTTACTGATTAACGTCACCGGTGATGTTATTTGGAATAGATGTACAACAGAATAGCGAAATAACCTTCAGTATCTATCGCATAACCATCTCCCATGTCATTACTAGACTAGTTTATCAGCAGTAATGCCACGCAGGAGTAACTATATGATCGATACAAAAACTGTTTTGGATCATCGGTCAACATTTCCTCAAAACTTACTTATGCCACTTTACTTCTTCTGATGATCACAGGATAACAGTGCCGGTAGCAGGACCATTGTCGACAACGTATTCGAAAACGTAACTCGCGAAATGTCAAAATTGTCATACTAATTTTTAGTTCCACTTTTCACCGCCGCAGGGCTGTTCATTTTCCAATACAAAAATAGTCGAAGGCGATACGAAAACGTTGTCGATAATGTTCCTGCTACCAGCACAGGTATTTTCTCGTAATTAAATACTCAGTAGGTATAGAAGCTTAGGCCGAGTTTGGCTCCGTGTTCCCAAGTTATACCAGGTGGGTGTTCCTATCAGATGGGCGCACAAGCGAGGACGGCTTCGTATCGCGCACGAATTTAATTCGCGTCGCCTCGGGGCGGCTCATTAAAGTGCCCGAAACAAAGGAAAAAACTGTCAACTTGCTCCAAGTTTAATTGCCTTAATAAATCTGAAGCGAGGACCGTGGGGCCGCGAAGTTCGCTGTAATATCAATCCTTAATCCTTATCTCAAAGCAGTTAGGACGTATTTGTCAAAATAGATTTTGGCAGTAATTTTCTCTAATCACCAGTAGTTGGGAATAAATAAGGTTAATTATTCGAGCACTATTTATGTTTACATTTACAAAATATCTCTAAGACTGCCGGATATTTGTATTATTTCAATAATACGATAAGGGTGTTTGCTTTTGTAAGTGCAATGTTATAATTGTCATAGTAAACATCAAAAATAATTATTGTAAGTTGAAACATACTAGGAGTAAAATATTCAGTTCCCTTAAGAATAGAGACAACAACCACCAGACGGTATTAATGACATATTCAATCAAGGCGCCCGCCCGCCAACCTCGTGGCCGCACCACGGATCCCCACACAACGGGCGAGATGCAAATGAAACTCTTTGTAACGAATCTTAAGGGATTTATTCGTAAAAAATTTCGACCGGAACACCGCCCATCTCACAAAAGAAAATAAATTGGACCGCGACAAACTTCCCCGTAAATATATATTGTGAGAGAAATTAAAAAGTTGCCGACCCCTGCCTTCCCGGCCGGACCCCGCTGAGCTATTTCACGATCGCTGTAAACGATAAGTGAAATTTGAAACAAGCTTAAAAAGTACTGGTGTGACGTAATAAGTTGATTGAGCGTAATAATTTACTTTTTAGGAGTTTGTTCGAGGTTTATGGCGTGCTCAAATTGCAAGGGGCATTTGGGGAGGGGAATAAAGTTCAACGGTATGAATTTCAGCAAATTTTATGGAGTTACTCATCACAAATGAAATACCGGGGAAGAAAGAAAATCTACGGTTTAAATATAATTTTGTCTAATCCATTCGATTAAATTATTTGCATATACATAAGGCAAACAATAAGCTATCTCACTCTTGCCTTACACATCTTTTTTGCTTCTTAAACATTCATCAATCTCTTCGTACTACCTTGTGGGTCCGTGTCCGCTTTAACTTTGCATCACTGTTAATCTTCAAAATTGACTACAGTGTTCCTAAGAAGGTATTTATCTACCTCTTATAGTTCACACTTCCCTATACTGACCGTGCTCAATATGACAACCTAAATATAATAATGAATGTGATTTAAGTAGATTTCAAGAATTGAATGGTGATTAATAAGTTTAAGTTGAATCAATAAGCGGAGTCGGGACGACTCCCGGCGGGCGGCGTGGCGGGCGGCGTGGCGGGCGGCGGACGATCAATGTGATTTATTGTCTACCCAACACTCGTCAATCATCCGACGGCGTCCGACCCGGACGACATTTGGCACAGTTCATTTTTAGTGAACTTGAAATAACACTGTGACGTAATGATGTGTTTGTGGTCAGTAAGGCTTCCAAAGATTAGAGCTGTGCTGCAGTTAAAAGACCTGTTTGTCTTATATGTTGATAACATAGTGATTCCCCTCAACTTTAGGTGAAGCATTTTCAGGTTGTGGTGACCGTTTACCAACAGGCTACACTTGAATTACTCGTATTAAATATTCGATTAGCACTAAGTACAAGTAGCGTTCGAATGCTACTCCTGAATTAGAAGATGTTTCTAAGTTCATAAATCGATAAAAAAAAAATCGAATGTAATTTAAAAATAAGTATTTTCAATTAATTATAATAAATAAGTAGTAATGACAATGTTACTTTGACGATTCAGGCCTTTACAAAATTATGAGTGTTATTGCTAGTGTTCCAATAAAATGTTTGAGCCAAGCCAATGAACATCAAACAATTTGGCTCACCCAGTGACTCACACGTAATTGTGTGATGCGCAATTAATCAAATAGCACAATTTACCTTACATCAGCGTTTCCATCATGTTCGTGAACACATATTGCGTGTTTTATGAGGGTTCTTATTATATCGCTTGTGAAGATAATATACATGTTCCTTGTACATATTAATAAGAAGCTGCCCCTTCAATTACTATGTTAAGACGTGGACAAAAAGTGGGCATTTCCCGAAACTAATAGACGCTCACAAAACAGTGAATTTAAAAGAGATAAATCCGACTGCGGCTTCTTAATGAGTTACTATTTCCTTTTTTTTAGTTATTTTAGTTAATTACTAGTCAGCGATGCAGATATAGGTATTGTGTGTAAGTATTTACTTACGATCCTCCGCCTCTTTTGAGCAGTTTAACTTTGCATGGAATATCTCGCATGTTCTAATTTTGATATCAGCACACTTCCTCGAAAGGATCCCTGAAGAGAAAGAAGTTAGTAGTCACCCATAAAATGCGCTAGACGAAATAGTTCTCTGTTGGATTAATAACGCGCTTGTGCGCTCTATCCGAATTACGAATACACATAAAATAAAAAATAACAATGTATGTACCCACATTGTTTGAAGGGTATCGTACATTGGGAATTTGAATTCGTTTGAAGGCCGAGGACACTGCACGCGAAACGAACTAATATCCGCTCCATTCAGCCCTTGCACACCGTATGAAAATTGAATAAGCATAGTCCGCGTGCGCAGGTTTAATATTCATCGCTCGCTCAGAATACAACTCAATAAAACGTGTTTACGAGCGACGGGCGATGTAAAGCGAGCCTATGAATTACTAACGCGCGATCAACTGTTATACGACGCTACTGTAGCAGCGCTTTGTGACTGCTTTCTCAAACACTAGTCTTTTGGGAACATTTTGGAGGAAGTACATAATCTTATAGAAGATCGTCATCAAACAATACTACTCCGATGACGTATTGTTTCGTTTCAACGGTGAGTAAGGTTTCTAGAGCTACTCGAGAAGATGATGTGGTGGTAGTAAGGCTATGCTGTTATAATAGTGAGTCCTCTTGCTTATTCCAAGCGCCTATAGACTACGACAGCCGCTTGGTAATTTAGACCTTCATAAGTGCTTTATTAGAGCTCAAACTTAATAATAACCTACCTAAACCGTTTTTCTGCTTACCACAATGTCTGGTTGGTCTGAATCCTTCATAATGTCATCATCATAAGCCGAGAGGGAAAAGCCTGTCTTGTAATATTAAATACAAGAAAATAAGTATAAATATGTTGAAAGATGTCCGTTGCTTCAAAAAGTCATGTTGTTTTGTAGATGCTTGTACAAAGAAAACGGATATGAAGCAGACCTTCCTTAAATTGTGTTATAAAATAAAATAAAAATTGATATAAATTATTTTTGCCCTAAACTTGACCATATTTAACCTTAAGTATTTATGTAGGCTTTAACCCCGCGGCCGTAAAGCCTTACTGGCCAGGCCACTAGCCGGCGACTATCAGCCCACAGCCATCATTACTCCATGTTTTATTTACTCGCAATAAATTCTGCCATAAAGATAAAACGTTATGTACACACAAAAATGGCACTTAAAGTATTATGCTGAAGCTCTAACATTGGCTATTTCAGCAGCTATTTAGCTCAAATACGTACTGAATTTACCAGCTAACTGTGTGTAATAATATTTGTTTTTACTTCACAAAAAAAATACACTGTGTTATCGGTTTTGGTAGTATCTTATTGATATAAGTCCGTGTGATAAACCTCTGTCCTAATGATCTCTACGTTTCTGAACTCCTGCAAAGCCGGATAGATTTTGTTAATTTCTTCATCTTAGTGTACCTGGATCATTTAGATCCACAACTTGGTCCAGGGGGTTGAGATCAACGCTGTTGTCGAGATCCAGAGTCGTACGCGGGCAAAGACGCGGTATAAATCTTGTAATATTATAAGTCAAGATTTGCTGTCGTGTACGAGTATCTTGTAGAAGTCCGTTATTTATTTCAAGATTCTTAAAACAATTAGACACATTTCAAACACTAGCGCTTCCTTCTCCAAGTAAGTGTAGTATTTAAATGGCAGCGTAGAGTTGTGGGTAGTTCGCGAGCTCATCAGTGCGCCAGCCGCCATTAGGCGCGTGCTGGTATACGGCGGCGCGCCTCGGGAATCGCTGCAAATTGCTGCACCCACCAAGTACTTGCGGTGAGAGTACATTCAATGAGAATGCTGAGTAAACGAATATTTACGGTGAAGGAAATATACATCGTGAGGAAACCTGCATACTTCTGAGAAGAAATTCAAGGACGTATGTAGTGCCTAAGAGACGGCGACTGACTTACCATCAGCCATATTGGCATCAAATTATTTTTGGTAGAAAGTAGGTGCTGTAACACCTCTGCCTTTCTCTTTGGGGACCCTTGTGGGAAGGTGTGAAGATATAACATGTGTTTTGAAACTCGAGTGCCTTCGGAATTAGGAGAGGCACCGCGGCACAATAATATTCTATATATGTACCGCTTCCTACCCACACACACATATAAGGAAGTCTCTTCATACATGTAAGTATAATAATAAAAATGTTAGTATAATGTGGTTGTGGAACTTTAAAATAACACGAATGTTGTTTAACATAGCGGGAAGCGGAAACAATTTAAGCCGCACATCCGCTTTTCTCCATTTTGTTTCGGCTGCGGCGCGAGACGGTGCCCGCTTGGAATATTATTTGATAGTTTTTTTTTATGTAGATGGCTTTAGCGCTTTGGGTATGAATGGATATATTATTTTAGTAAAATAGTTAAGCATTAAATAGGTACTAGGATACTTTTACCTCTCTGTGATTAAATAATGTATAGGGAAGTGAGTGAATAAAATGTTCGACTCTGTTTAACAAAATCAAAGAGGACTACTTGAACTAGCTGTCCGGAGAGACGTTGTCCTGTCTTAGCTATGAATTCATATGACAAATACACCATAGAACAAAGGTCCTTTAGTTTATCCTGATATTAAATATATTTCGATTCTTTTTTCAAATTTTATTTTCATAAGAACCTTCTACTAACAATAACAAATACATTAAAAAAAATAGCGAAATCGGCCCAGCCGTGATTTATGCCGTAGGTAATTTACGTGTGATGCCGTGAACAAGGGAAATAGGGATTATTTTTTTCATGAATTTCATAATATTGCAAATATGTAGGTATTCCAATTTCAAACTTTAAAACGCAGGTAAGAACCTCACAGTTTCATTGTCGATAAACCGACCAATTTGAGAAGTTATGCCTTGTTGCCTTTGTTGGGCGCACGCGGCCGCGCTCCGGATATTGTCAGTATACAGGTTGCTGGAAAAATTCAACAAACTCATAACAAGTTTGGCTACACAAGTTGACGCGGTATTTTGAAATGTGTGGGAATATTTGAATATCAATTTCTATATAAAGCAATATTTGCACTCAGCAATTTAAAAGGCTTTTTCACTGGGATGTTGAAGTGTACAACTCTGTATAAGTACAAACAATAATCTACTCCAATGTTTGTGTTAGCTGTTGTAACCGCTGGCTGCACCGCGCTTGTATCGCTTGACTGACATATTGATGGGCCCTCAATTATTCATCGCTTTAGTTCCACTAGAACATTGCTAAGCTCACTTTAAGCTTCTGCAGCTTGTCTACTAAGTTGAGCTTACATTTAAGACATTCGGTTAAGGCCAGGTTAGTTATTTCACTGCAAGGTAATCTAGCACTTAATAAAAAGTACATAAAGCTCTTAGTACCAATTTTTTGTGAACTAATATGTACCTTAGAAAATACTCCACTGGCGGGATGGAAAACGGTCACCGTTGTCGTAAGTACTAGATTACATACATAACAGCAGAATAACTATGAAAATATCGATAAAATTCACAGATTTTATTTAATAGATTACTTTTGGAACGCCATCTTCAGCAACCGACAGTTCACGTCACGCACGCTGAAAGCCTATTTGCAGATTGTGTGTCTTTTAAATGCATTCGTTCGAAGCCGGGGTGGGTCGCTAGTGATACCATAATAGGGAATTGATGTAATTTATACAAGAGAATGCTGAACAGATTTGAATGAACATAGATAAAACGATTCAATCATACCTAAGGATATTTTTTGATTTCGGAAAAACAATCATTTTGTTTTTGTGGCCGAATTTTTAGTGCGTTTATTCCTCCAAGCCGCTGCATACAGTATAACGTGTCATGAAACTCGCACCAAACTGAGTGATATAGTGTGTGTTGTAACAAGTTAAAGCCTACCAAAGAGGCTTAGCCGACAGTCGCGTGCGCAAAGTTTAGCTAACTACTTCTAAGCACTTGCTAAGCTCTCTGGTTTACACAACGCGTGACATCTATTTATATTTTAGTTGCTAATATACCTATTTAATTATAGTTATGTAAGATACAGAAATGTATTGTTGTCACAATCTTATTATAAAATACTTTTTATTGGTGCTAATTCTCTTGATCATCTGAATATACTAAATTCTGTAATAAAGACTATTCCGTTGTGCATTAAAACTAAAATATTTGTCATTTTGACACTGGCTGAATGCGATTTTGAAAGCTGTAGCACTAACATTTAATTTTACAGCACTAGCTTAAGTCGAATTTGACGTACCTAATCTATAACAAGAGAATTGACACCTTAATTGAGTATAGATTCCACATTCACTAATAAAGTCCCTTCTTTCTATAATTCTTCAATAAAAATAGCAACCGAATCAGCTGATTCGAAATTTAAATCCAAATTGACCTCTGAAAACCTAATAACTCTTGAACCCACCAATCGCATCCAACCCTAATCCAGAAGTTGTTATTCCAACAAATGAGAACTCTTTTTATTAGGCAATGAAATTTATTTGAAGCTGTCCTGAAATTCGTCCAATTTGGATACAAATCCGGCGAGCGTCGTCCGTAGCTTTTCATCAACTTGACAGATTTTATTAAGCGAATCCTGTCAGGGGGGAATGTGCGTATTCTTGCGTTTGCGGAACAAAGTTATTGTATTTCCTTGTCGAAGCATACCTTTAATGGGAATGGATTGCTTTATTCCAGCTTGATAAATGCATTCCAGAAATGGGAGCAGGATCACTTCTACCTTCAATTTACAATACGTACTTACAAAAGAAAATACTAATACGAAGTATTTATTTAATGAAATAAAAGCTCAGTTTCGAGACCACGTCTATTACCACTTCAATGACATCTGTCCGAAACTAAAACAAAACCAATAATCAAATAAAAAAGTTAATAATATATGAAAAAAGTTGGTCATCACTACCTATCTCGAACTACCTACCAAAGCTTTTAAAACGTAGCCTGAACATACAAGTAGGGTTGATACTAGACTGGATCTACTGGCTTAGACTAAAATAACCACTGTTATTTTTATATCACTAAGGTGACACACAAGCATACGGCCCACCTCATGGTAAGCAGTCACCGTAGCCTAAAGCTGCTAGCAATACTACGGATATCACTAACGCGTTGTCAACCCAATTCTTGATTAGGACTCACTGCGCTAGCAGCATTACTAATAGCGCAGCATATCCTCGTGGAGCACTGGCAACCTTACTTACCGCAAAAACATAACAATACATCAAAGTAGTGTTATTTGATTACAGTCTTTTGTAAGGTGGAGGTATAGTCCCCAGCCAGGCGGCTCCAATTTTAATGGGAAAACCCACGGCAGATACCAATTCACCTTACCTCGCTTTTTTCAAGCTCGTGGTATGATTACTGTACTTAAGCTTAGAAAATTGTCACAGGCCGGGGTTATAACCTGGGCCCATCAGACGACAGGCAGTTGTCAACCACAAGTCCACCACGGCTTAAAATTAACACAAATAAAAACCCTGCTAACGATGTTCATCCATAGGTCTGCAGACAAGCAACTTAGTAAATCAGACCGCTTCCCAATCTAATAATAATTACAAGGTACAATAAACAATTAACTCACACGACGGGACCTATACAATCGTACATTTTAATTTGAACTCCCAACGAGCGCGGCCATTAGCCCGTGACGAAATTGTCTACTGTTCCGATATCTAACGTAATGAAATTTCACTAAACACTGCTTACTCTCCCGTGGCAACACCAAAAGGGCGTAACTATAGATTTAAGTACGCTGTTATGATCTCTATGTCGTTAGTGTAAGAGTGGGAGTGGCATGGCGTGTGTTTTAATCAAAAGCATATAATGCTGGGTGTACAAAGCGGAATCGGCCGTTACGTTAACAGATCATCTGTGCCAATGACGGGTAATGATAATATGCCCAGAATAGTTGATGTTTCTAAGGTTATTGTAATGTACCAGGAAAGTCTATTTTGGGGCGCATTATATAGCCTTACTACGCAGAAATCCTAAACCTACTTAATTCCTTACTGAATTCTAAATTTGATTTCGTGGCGTCTCACTCGGCTATCGTGACGTCACCACGGCACCCTGATGATGGGACGTGCCAATCCTGAACACATCTCGGAAGAGATCACACTTGAGCTGTGAGAGGAAGTAACACCCGGGCGCAGACTCTGACAAATACCCGTATCGTACAAAAAATATTCGAGCGGAATAATAAATCAAATTGAATTTAATATTTTGTACTTTATAAAAAATAGTTTCCGCAAAGTAACGCCCGATTATATATATTGAAAAAGAATCATATTTGAGGTTGTGCGGGCTCAAGGCCCCGGAGGCCTGTACCTGTACCATACATAACAATATAGTGGTGATCCTGCGGTGAGTGAAGTAGCTCGTTGAGGATCAGGTACGCTGTGCTAGCAACAGAGCTACTGCAAGGACTCCATGCGTTATAGGAACTGTGAGTCCTCTCGACAATAAGGTGAGAAGGTGCTAATGCTAGTGATACCATATATTTTTCAATTGTCTATAGACTACGGTGACCGCTTTCCATCAGGCAGGTCATTATTTGCTTGCTACATTTAGAATAAAAAAATATAAAGATATTTATCTTTTAAATAAAAAATCTTTTAGCAGCAAAGACCTCCACAATAAGTCAAGACTATAAGTGGTATTTCCCACGCGACGTCCCAGGCTTGGGCTTAACTCAACATAAGTTACGAGACACGGTAAAGAATTAATGCTTACTTTAACAATACGAATACTTTTTCGCAAATCATAGCTTGGGTCCTTACTGCTCCATATCAAAAATGTAACCTACACATCGTACAAACACCATACAAAAATATCTCCTGTCCCTCGCACTCTCATGGAGTCTAAACCTGACTGTGTCGTGTTCGCAGATGGATAGCAGGTTGATGGTATGACTGTCGTTTAATTGTTAATGAGTATAAGTAGCTTGAAGCCGTTCTAAATAAATACAGACAGACAGACATTGAGATAGCACACACAGTAACAATAATTCAGAAGCTTCAATTCTGGCTACAAATCTAAGAATGCTACCACGTGCAATATATTTTCCCAACTTATGATATAGCTGTTGAAACGGTTTGAAGCTGAAATTCCTCGGTATTTTTGTATGTAAATTATTTGGTAAACAGGCGATTTGGTCTCGGCTTGGTTTATGTGGCGCGGCGCTCGTAACTTGTACGACGTTTTTATATTCTCCTATATTTTGTTCGTTCGAGAAGAATCGATACCGAAAATTCGCAATATTTCTGTCTGATCCTAGTATGGATTTCCGATATCTATAATACGATTTAAAATTTGTTTCAAAATCTTTCTGTAATGCAATGAAAGAGCCGTGACATTGGTATCAAATGGTATCTACTAAGACGTACAAAAAGCGTAAGTATGTTTTTATATGACTATTGTCACTCATCATTCTCCTGCCTTTATCCCATATTATTTGTGGTCGGCGCAATATGTATTTCTCTTCCATTCTCTATCAGCCGTCATCTCTGTATTCACTTCCTTTCTGGCCATGTCATCTTTCACACAATCCATCCATCTTTTCTTAGGTCTACCTCGACCCTGTACCCGTCCACATTCATACATAAAACCTTTCTTACCACGTTATCTTCATTCCTCCACTCATATCGTCAATCGTCACTACATCTTACATATTTAAAGTACCAAGCTTAACTTTGATAAACTTTGATAACTTTGTAAAATTTATAAGCCGAGTAGGCTTATAAATTTTACTCGGAATCTTTACTTAAGTTTATCAATTTAATCTTTTGGATAGCATTTATTTTGGTAAAAATATTAAAGTAAGTTAATTTTAATAATAATTCGTTTAATACGTGGAGGCAAATGCCCCGAGGGAATTCTGAATGTTTTTTAACAATGTTATCTCGAGTGATGTTTTTATATTCAGACTAAAAGCTTAGTAGTTTAAAGTAGCTTAGGTGTTTCGTGAATGCGTTTAAGTGACTAAGTATCCACTTAAATGCATATTAATATTATCGAGTTACAAGTGTTTGTATTTGTTTTGCAACCTAAATATGACTCTTGTTACGTAAATATAATTTAATCATAAATTTTATTGCAATTAGTGTACACTGTACAGCATACACATCCTGTTTATAGGGCACAGCAATTGTGACAGTGAGAGGGCATTTATACATAATATAATATATTTACATTACATCTAATATTAATGTAGCGACCTCACGGCTACATAAACCAACGTTAGAAATCGACTAACTAGCAGGACAACATTCAACGAATGACGTCACAATCCTGCCACGCGCTAGCGAAGTTTTCTACGCAATTCAACATATATACAAGTTTCCGACTAGAACAGTCGGAGCCGCGGTTCCCCAGGCACAACACCCGCCTGGCTGGAAGATCTTCCCTTTGCGGTGGCTGAGCATGATCACCTCGCTCGCCCCACATTAATAATAATTAAGTATACATCAATCTTACTAATTATAATATGTTATTAAATATAAGTATAGAGATAATAGTATAAGTATAAGATTTAGAATACCAGTTAACAATAACTGGACCACAAGTACGTGATATCAGCAGAGAATATATATTGTTCTGCTCGTGGCTGCTGTGAAATGCATAAAGTAAGATTTGCAGCTGCTAGTGCTAGGTGGCATTAGTGTCGACGCGGTTGGCGTTCAGCGGCTACTAGGGCCGGGAAATGTCGATGAAACAGCTATATTATTATATTGTCTGCTAAGCAAAACATTATCAGCACCAAATCACACTGTTGCATGTTAAATTTCAGGGTCTAAAGCGAAGAGCTTAGCTAACATAAGTAAAACTACGGTTACCACTTACAATCAGGGGGGCGGGATGCTTGTTTGCCAAAAAAATTTAAAACTTACTAGGAATTTCGCACCATTTAGAATTTAATGTGATGGGGCACCTTTTAGATGGGTCATTACACCTCGTATTACCCAGTATATTATTTAATATTCTACATTTCGGTGAACTTAACTTTTATCGCTCTATTCAATGTAAAACTCAATTATGTTTTCTGAGTAACATAGTTCACAAGAAACATTATTTATATTTAGTTGACCTTCAGCTCACCTCAAGTTAATAATTTGGAAGGTTACATACTAGAATCTCATCAACATCAAACTCTGATAGCAATTATGTTGCCTGAACACCTCGTAATTCAGGAGAAATAACTGATAGCTGTTTCCGCGCGACTTCAGTGATAAAGTAGCTTTCTAACGGTAAAAGATTTCATTATATCTTTAACTCACGTCATGGAAATATTATTGGAAGTTACAGGCTACGTACGTAAATTTATCGATAGCAAACCATCGTAGACGAACAACTCTAAAGCAGCGGTGCACTAAAGAGGTTTTACTTGTCTACGAAAGAGGCGAGTCAGCTCTGCAAGCGTCTTCTTTTACTATGGTCTCTAAAGTTCCGTTAATTTTTTAACGGTTCGGTTTATAAAATATTTTAGTGCTAGGCTGGTAATTAATTGTTTGATGGCCAGTCACTTATTTACAGCCGTCAGGAGTGAAGGGCCTGTGAAAGTAAAGTTTAATTTATACGCTTCCTTTGTATCAACTCTAGAGTTCAGTGCCAAGGTTCTACTTCGAGAAACGTGTGTTTGATGGTGAGAATTATTTCAAGGGCATCGAAATTTGCCACTTACATTAATCTAATTAAAAGCTATGATTTTTTATTATATCTGTCTTTTAGCTTTGACTGTCCTTTCTGACATTAATTGTCTTCTCAAAAATATTCAATAAACGTAAGGTGGTTTTTGAGACCGTGGTCCCGGTCCCAAAAGCCCCGATTATCTAACTACACTCCACTAAATCCGCTCGTCCCTTCCTCACCTTCACAAAAAGTAGTGGTGTGCTATCGTGGATTGTAAGATCTATAACGCATCACTGCAATGAAAAAAATTAATTTAATTTAAATTTATTCACATTTTCATGACAAAGTACCTCAATTTTATCAATAAATATTTTGAAATTATTAAAGGTACTTAATGTATGACCCTGGAGAATGCTGCGCTGAAATAAGGTTATCACACACGCGCGCATTTCAATTACGGCCCGAATCCAGTAACCGTTCTTTTGCACTAAATATTCTGTTCACATCGCGTCAGCGGGTCACTTGACGCCTAAACAGTAGAACAACACACCGAGATATTGATTTGAAACACAAACTTGATGAAATACTACCCTGCTGAAATATACTCTAATTGACGGACATAACGTTTACACTGTAAATAATGAAGAGTATACATATAGAAAGGTAACGGCGGTGAGGTGATGGCCGAAATGTTTTCCATGACGCTATAAACTCTAGGTCTGTCGTAAATGAGAAATCACGTCAGGAAAGCCGTTAAGCTTTGATTATATACAGCCGGTAAGGAACTACCCGCAAATATTTAATCGTATTTTTTAATTTTTAGAAATTTATTTTATTTTCAGTAAATGTTTAATTATTATCTAAGATTTATGAGAGGAAATAAATGTTTTCAAGTTTATGTTATTAGAGATAGCGGCCCGCCCCGGCTTTGCACGGGTAGACATTTATTTTGTCTACCCGTGCGAAGCCTGGGCGGGTAGCTAGTATAATATATAGCCTGATACTCTTATGATGATGTAGCTTGTGATAATGTAGCTTCCTAACGGTGAAAGAATTTTTGAAATCGGTCCAGTAGTTTCGGAGCCTATTCAATACAAACCCACAAAAATAAAAAAATACAAATCTTTCCTCTTTATAATATTAGTATAGATAGTATCGATTAGTATAGATGTATGGCTACCACTAAGATGTGAAACCTGCTAATAGCAAGTGGCGTGTGCTGCGACCGATTAAGAAAAATCTGATCTTACAATTTTGTTTAATAGATGGCACAACTTTTAAATTTAAAACGTTTAAATGTAATGTTCTTTATATTTGGAGGGCTCTATGACACTTGCACGACTGTAGTAGCAATAACTATGTGCACAGGAGGTGTCGCAGAGGTTTCGCAATGCGAGCGATTTGGCTCTTTGTCATCCGAGATTGCACCGGCGGTAATAGACCTGCATTAGCTCCTATGTGTATACATACATTGTACATAGCGGCGTTATGTAATATAATTATAGGTACATCTTTAAAGCAAATATCTTAATCACGTTTTCCGGACTTACTGTTTTTTGGAAAGTTTTTTGTATGTAACGAATAATCTTTAAAACAACTGGTCCGATTTAAAAAAATCTTTCACGAGCTGAATTCTATATTATCACTGAGTAACACAGGCTATATATTATGTTACTACACGGTCGAAGTCACGGGGAAGAGCTATTAGCTTAATAAAGAAGTATGTACGTTTTAACTTACGCGCATCATAAAATTCTTCAGTGATGAAATGGTTGCAAGTAGTCCTTTCAATAAACCTAATCACTTAATCTCGATTCCTTCTAAATCGCAACTATGGCCTCTTCTCGAGCAAATGAAGCTGAAGCGGAGTATAAGAGTATGTTAATTGTCCGAATATTTATTTATGCCGGAGCATTTATTTAAGCTAGCTTAAGGCTAGCTCTTCCTTCTCGCCTTGAATAATGGAACACGGAATATATTAGCATCGCAATTGAATTGTTTGATTTACTTGTTTTTGAAATCCTCTGTAAATCTTGTGAGCATGGTAATGGCTCCATAATTGCCTATAATTGTGGCAGCGTTTAGTTATAAATCTCATTGTTAAATATTAACTATGTAAAGCGTAATCCACGTCAGGCAATCATTAAATAAATAAACAGATAAATAAATAGTGACATAGAATTTCGCATCTAACAACAATATACTAGTCAAACCTCTATATATTAGAAATAATGGATATAATATTATAATAATCTAAATAAAGAATATAAGAGCGAGAAAATCATAAGGAATGTTTCATAGGTATGTACATCCTCTGTACCCGAAGGCTTACATTTAAATCTCGGTACGCCACTGAGAGCTGTTGAATTTCTTATGTACGTATAACAGCAAATTTTCTAAATTCCCACCTATAAAGATGTATCTCAATGTAAAGCCCATTATACACTAGGTTGTAGCAAAAAGACGAGTAAAAAACGTAAAGCACCTACTTGGTCTGTATTTACATAATTGGGATGCGAGAGATCACCGCTGGCGCATAAGGGCACCCACACACCGTCCGGATAAGTTTCATCTTCCATAAATATGAATCAATATTTTAAGAATCGATTATAATAATAATAATAATCATTTACTAGTACGAATAAACTTTCTTACTCTCACCACAAATTACCGTTCATGTTGAAAAAGGACTTTTGAAGATGCAAGGATATCCTGCTTGTAAAGCTCTGAGCTTTAAAATACATCTTGTGTTATTCTCCTGACTATTGCGCTACATACGGTACTACCTATATGTGGTATTACGTATTCCACCAACGCATACGTTCCAGATTGAGGGTATATTCAAAATTACTGGTCTATCCCAATTACTGGTCTGTTCCATATTGAGGGTGTATAAGCCGATATAGTTTACCTAAACTCAAGATTAAATCCTGTTGAACTGTCATATCATTTCATATTTCCTAACAGTAAAATAAATATTTATTTTGTAATGTTCTTTTTCCAAATTCTTGATACACAATCATTTTTATTGCGATGTTTAAAAAGGTGGAGAAATTCCGTACCGGTCACAATCTGATAATTTCACCGACTCACTGTGCTGTGTTTAGGCGGCCTAAGCCGTAGGCTGTGGTGAGCGGCGTCGTTCCTAGCAGCTGAGCGCGATCATCGCTGAATTATGTACTAAATTGAGGATTTACTACAAAAAACACATTAATGTTTTTGTACTAAATGTGCCAGAAATTGAATAGGCCTGACGAGCGAGATTTGAGATGTATTGCGTAACTTGGTTCTCGCTCAGTGATGCCGCTAGTATAAATTATTTTTTTAAGTCGTCGTATTGATTCGTCTATCCTTCTTGTAAGTTGCTTTATGTTAGTTCTTCCTGAGCCTGGATTGATAGGTAGCCAGGCGTGAGATCCTGTTCCCGCGAGACGCAGCCAATATCGAAGGATATTGGAAAACTTACCTTTTACAAGTTTGCCTTTGTCCATGCCGCCCAGGGGACGACCTGTAATGTCACTGCGGTGGATACGATGCAGGATTAATCATTTTGAGAGGTCCCAATCACATCTGCTATATTTGAGTTACTTAGTAACGGTTTTTGTAATTGATGTACAATGATGAAATTGAAAATACGAATGGCAAAAAGTATGAATAACGCTCGAGGGAATCATCTATATGAGAATTTATAAGAAAATATATATTAAAAACCACATTATTGGATGACGGCAGAATGTCTGACACTGAGCTGGTAGCTGGTCTATTGCAAGTGGGGACTTACCTGTCTATTAAATAAATAAAAAAATATCCCATTTGCATCCATGGCTGATATACCACAATGTGGCAAATTTTATAGAATGTACCTCAAATCGATGTGTTGTTATAACACGAGTAATGTAATGTATCCTGTCTAATGCATGCTCCATACCGACGCGCTCTACCGCCCAGAGTGCGGCTCGTGTCGTGGTGTTCCATTACATATGCACTAAACACTGGACATTCGGAGACTTACCCACATATTCTATATTAGACATTAACGCACCTCGGCTAGTACATGTGTTAGCATTTAATATCGTAGAGTACAAACTGCACCGCGCAATTGTATGACGTTATTTCGTGTAATGGGAGATCTCGGAAATTTTAAGATATTTTTTTATTGCTGATATTTCTTTAAGTCAAAAAGTAGCAAATTTATTCGAGAATTTAATTCTAAGACAGCTTTATCTTAAGCGTTATGATGTTAACGTGAGTCTATTACAAGCCTGTAAAGGATTCCAGGAAGAGTTTAGGGTAAACTTACCTTTGCTATTGCAAAGGTAAGTTTACTGTTTAATCATCTTTATTGTTTACAAGTAGCTGGAATTAAGACAATCTTGTTGTGTTTAATGTATAACTGTGTTAAAACGTGCTTGGCAGACCCTTATATTTTTTTATACCACTAAGGTGGCAAACAAAACGGCCCGCCTGATGGTAAGCGGTTACCGTAGCCTATGGACGCTTGTAACACCAGGAGTATCACTCGCGCGTTGCCGACCCTAAAAGTGACATCACTGCAGCTTACACTAGCCCCCGCTCCCCACTCCGCGCCTCCTCATCGACCTCACATCATGACGCGAGCAAGTCCGCCAGCGCCGATGATTTATGTCCTCCCACTGACGTGAGTTATGGACCGCCGCGAACTTCGCACCTACCGTGTGCAATTTCCTACAAACTTGTGCAGTATCTGCATGATCAACAATTTTCTTCACACAACTTACTTTAACAACAGTATGGAACGATGAAGGAGATAAGGGCTTCTGTTGATTAATTTAAGACTTTCTCCCGTGTCTTCGCCTGCATATTAATCTATGCTAATATTATAAGTGCGAAAGTAGCTCTGTTAGTTAGTATGTTTGTTACCTTTTCAGGACTTAACGGCTGAACGGATCGTAATAAGATTTGGCAAAGAGATAGATTATATTCTGGGGAAAGACACGGGTCATATTTTGTCTTTATATAAATACAGACGAAATCGCAGGTAAAGCTAGTAGGATATAAAAGCATTATAAAACATTTATGGGACTAGCATGTTTGCCTAGCGGTCTGGGTGTTGGCTATGTAATACAAGTATCTATTTATAAAAAAAAAACTATCGGCCCTTCGTTCCTATTGCAGTACAAACTATGTGTTATAATGTCCACGCATTCTTATTATTATTATTATATCATCCTCGTCAGAGATAGTTAGTTTAAAGATATCATAAATTACAATATTAGTTATGAGATAGATCGATACTTAGGAGCTTAGATAGAGAGTTAGAGAGCTTCTCGACTCTTGATTGCTGACGCAAATCTTCTTATAGGCTATACCACCACATAAGTACGTAACTCGCTACTTTACGCAGCCCTAATTTCTAATATCAGATGTTCACGAACGCCTTAATTGGGCGTTAAGGGAACAATAATCTCCCAACGCTGACGGTACAGCAAGCACACAGCCTTCGAACATCGCATCAGAGCAGATACTGAATGTGAAAATAGGTTTCTCTGAATGGCATTTTGTCGTCGAAGAGAGACGTAATCGGCTCAAGGGGTGTACGGTTGGCAACACAAGTTTCGCGATCCAAAGTTCCTTTCTATACTGATGTATCACGAATACTTGTCAGTGCTGTCCCTTTTAGGGTTGGCATTAGATATAGGTATAAGGTTGTCAGTCTTGTCTTGCATCTCTGTCACTCTCTTATCATGGCATATGTATTATGACTAAATTTTGTCTGCAATTTCGTCTGAGCTGGATTAGGGAAACACATAGACTTAAGATAATGTATAGAAAGAGAGTATGATTATAAAGATGAAAAAGGGAAAGTTACATTGGTTTGAACAAATAGAACTAATGACTAATGAAAGACAGTGAAAAAAATATACAATGTGAGTGAGAGAGGAAGAAAAAGCCGTAGCAGGCCAATTTCCAACATTCTAGATCAAATTATCAAAGTACTCAATAATAGAAGGGTAATGAGTACTCGGAATCGAGGCGATTATGAAAAGATTGACTAGTTTTGTGCAAGTCTAGAGTGAGCTACCTCTCTATACTCGCTGCCTACCCCGTGTGGCGACTTGGCGTGATGGTATGTATGTAGGTAATATATTTTATAGCCACTTAGGAAAATTTCATTCGAGAATTTCTTAAACGGTTTTGTTGTTTAATGAATTGCCAGACTAGCTTACCTCTTTAGACTTTATTTTATTAAATATCGAATAGAAAACAGTATAATAACAGTCTTGTGAGAATATATTACGGGTCAGAATTGCCTACTATGAAAAAGATTGATAAAACAAGTGGGTTGAATCGAGCACGTGTACTCACGGCCTGTAAGTAATGTAAGTATTGTTTTGATGTAAACGCAAATAGGATATAACTCACTCTCATATTCATGTTGAGTTCGGGGCACGTGTATGTACATTGTAATGTCGGCTTAAAGTATTTGTTATTTTAAGTATCCATCTTGTTATCGTCAATGTTTCATGTTAGGCTTGTTTCCTTTCGAAAATATTATTCTGTTCAATTTTCAGGTAAATAACCTTCTGACACGTGTGAGAAATTTATTAGACGCCACTGCTTGGCGAATATCTGGCGATCATTTTTTAAATATTACGACTAACCAAGTAATACGTTGAGCCTATGAAGTAGGCTTATTCAGTTGATGACTCGTTCAAAATTGTTTTAGTCTTAAAATTAGCACTTTCATTCATAGTGGTATATGAAAAAAAAACAAATATGTTATTAAAATTATTATGTCAATGTAAGCGTAGCATTCACCGCTTGTAAAACTAGTTACGATGATATCGGTACTGCCACGAGTCTTCAAAGCCCCTTTACAATTGGAAAATTTCACGAAAGTGAAAAACTAATGAAGTTATCCGAATATTTCATTGTTCGTTTGGGTAAAAATTGTTCGTGCCGAAACTTGTAGCGTAGAGTGCGCTTGAGAGGACTTCGCTTTAATTGGATCAGTTTTGAAAACCTCCGGGCATCCTGACGGCTGCGGGACTCATTGTCCGGAACTACCGGCTGGATATGGGATTTGAATCGCGTTCTCATATCCGGACTTTGGGGATATGGCATTGACAAACTTTAGCAGTTACGTGTTTTTGATAATAGCATGAACTTTATATTATACTAGCTGCCCTCCCCTGCTTCGCACGGGTAGACATTAGTTTCGGAGCATAGACATTTATCAAATATTCTCAAATCAAATATTTTGACCACCTGTGAGAAGCCGGGGCGCGGGGTGTTACTCAGTGATAATTTAGCTTTCTAACGGTGAAAGAATTTTTGAAATCGATCCAGTAGTTTCGGAGCCTATTCAATACAAACCCACAAAAATACAAATCTTTCCTCTTTATAATATTAGTGTAGATAGATGTAGAAGTGTAGATAAGTGTAGATGTAGATGTAGATAAATATCTCAAATATATTTAGACATATGATGTGGGAGAACTATTATGATATAAGTAAGTTTTATAAATATCACACGTAGGATAATTGATTAGCGATTAATTAATAAGTAATTTATATGCATGTGTAGATTAAATATCAGGTTTTTAATACATTTCATTGGCTTTGGCTTTTTACAAGCGTCATATTAGGGTTACGGTAACCGCTTATTATCGGGTGAACCGTTAGTTATTTGCCTTCTTTTTGGTATAAACATTGGCATATATCGATAACGGCTTTTAATCACCATGTCAGTATACTTTTTTTATTTATTTCTGACAATCCAACTTTTCTGCAAACCGTACCATTACAGATTGTGAACGGACGATACTGTGTAATATTTATTTTTATGCTCCTGCGAGAAATGCTCGGATACCGACCAATACTGAAACTGAATTGCACTTTAAAATGTACCTGTTATTTCTATTTGTATAATACTGTTCAGTTAAGAATATTCAGACGGTAGACACAATACATTGATTCCTTGTATTCTATTTACATACACTTTCTCACTAAAACAATTTGTTTTGTAGCCTAAAATATCAAGTTATTCAGAAATTTAGTAGGATCTATAAATAGAGGTAGTTAAGCATTTAATTCTGGTCTGGGTTGGACCCAGCCTGTAATAAAAACAAACTCAGTACCTATACGATTTAATGTTGTCATAGTTTTTCAATTCAATTTTAGTTTTGTCAATCAAATATTGACTATTTCAACTGTTTTACACTAGATGTCGCTAATTGATAAATAGAACGCGCTGTGAAAAGGATGGTATTTTTTCATAAGTATTGTTGGTATATTAAAACTTTCTGAACTAGACTAAGCTCACTCAAATAAAAGTTTAAAGTTGTGTTATTCGCGGATTGATTAATTTCCTACCTACATATTACATTCCAATACAAATAAATATTCAAAGATTACGTACACATAAATCGTGTTAATGTAATCGTGGAACCTAACGCCATCTCCAGCCTATTCTACGGAGGAAGAATGGTCTGGGCATTTCCCAATCGGAAAAGAAAAAAAATATATCACTTCATCTCGCCGAAAAATTCAGGAAAATGCTATAAACCGGTTCTTGTAACGACTGTTTAACAGGCAGGAGGTACAGTGGGCCTGGCCAGTCTGATTATGAATTATTTAGTTCTTGAGTACATCAGTTAATAACAAAGCAAAATATACAGTTTAATAATACCAGCTTGTCTACATTGAGACTGTCTTACCAAAATTCTATGACAACCACCGCAAAATAGCGCCAAACAAATGACATTAAATGGTCTGAATTGAATCGCTTGAATCCCAATAAAATACCTATATAGAACACCGTGACTAACTGACAGACTAAACCAATGTCCTTATAGAATTATAAAAATTGGAAAGGAGTGAGTAAATGCCTAAATTTGTAAAGCAGCTTAGAAGTTTGTATACGCAGAAGTAACCGTGACTAGAAGCACGTACTATCGTATATTTTCATTAAGTACAATAATTAACAGTTAACGCACGGCATTTACGTGTTGTTAAATATATTTATTAGTTAAGTATACTGAGTTTAATGATGAGAAACACCCTGTGTGTTCCCGTCCTAAGCCAGCGTCCTATTAGAGATCGTGAAGGTATCCTCGCTGGCAGTAAAGCACGTTTACGCGCTCCCGCGAGGCCGAGCCAATAGCGCCTGCAAATTTTATTCAACGCCGTAATCGGTACAGGCGTGTAACATTCATATAATAATGGCTTTCACCTGCGACTTTGTCTGGACAGAATACAAAATATAATATAGTTTCTCAGAAATTGTGAAGCTTTCCATTAGTTAAAGACTTGTTTAACTATCTCATTAGTTCCAGAGAGAGTGATGAGAGACCAAAAGTTGTACAATGCGAATGTGAGTGGAAGAAGCCGTGGAAGTCCGGAGTATACCTTCTAGATCAAATGACTAAAGTACTCAATGATGGAAAGGTAAAGAGCACTCGGAACCGGCTGGCATGTATGAAACGATTGATCAATGTAAAAGAGGTATACAAGTCAAGAGTGAACTGGCGCTCTAGACTCTCTACCCACCACGTGAGGGACTTGGCGTGATGATATGTTTCAGTTCTAGAGATTACTTCTTCCATCAATAAATAAAGCCTGATCGTGTTGACTTCTCCCGTTGCTGTTTGATTCAATTAAAAAGAAGGTACTATACTTTACATCATAGTAGGTAATTAAAAATGAATAAAATCTATTCAGTACTTTTACTATGCTACTTCATGCACCTATTTTAATGACTTAGAGACGCCGCAAGATACGAATTAATTGCACGATCGTCCTACATTGCGCAGTGGGATGTATGCAACATTATGCAAGCCAAATGTCTATGTTTCGATGTATTTATACGTTGAGTTTGGCTCATTGCCTACACTCGCATGTCTGCCTGCACTTTGCATCAGTATCTGGGCAATTTTAGCGTCGTACTAAAATCACCATATTGGATTAATGTTATGTATTTGAATAAACAGCTTCTCTTTATTAACACTATAGAGTCTTATTGGTACCTATGTACTGTATGTATCACCTTAGTGTTATTTAAAAACTATCCGCCCCGGCTTTGCAAGGGTTACTGAAAACCAAAATTAATTTTACATATAATAAAACCATATGTGTTTAAACCTTCCCCTTGAATCACTCTATCTGTTGAAAAAACGCATCAAAATCCGTTGCGTAGTTTTAAAGATCTAAGCATACATAGGGACAGACAGACAACGGGAAGCGACTTTGTTTTATACTATGTAGTGATAGTACATAATTAAATATTTACTATAGGTTTAGACGCTATACAATCAAATCATCAACAGTCCATTTATTTATAAAAATCACGTATGTTACATGATACATTTATACGTTATATCCAAAGAAGGAAAAGTCGCGGGTACAGGGAAGATAAGGATAAGTTACTATCATCAAATAAAGTTAAAGACTATCGTTATGTCCTACAAGGTGGTCAGAGTTGGCGAGCGGTAGAACTGCTTGCCGATTGCTCCAAGTAGAGCTTAGCCCTTAAATGTATGAAGCTGACGGTTTGAAGTATATCCGATAATATACGAGTACCAGTCAAAGTAAGTCCCAGCCACGTGTAGCTGGGGACCATATTAACCGCAGTCCACTAACAACATTGTAAACACATTCGGGAAGCCTTGTAGCACCATGCTCCATTGACGCCTTGGCATAATGCCAGCAAAATTGCGCCATATCCACCAGCAATACAACATTTTCAACCTTATTCAGAGCACTCACGAGGTATACAGTACGCGTAATCAACTTTGTGTTGTGGTCTACATTACCAGTTTAAACAGACAGTCGATACAAGGCATTTTCAACCCTCCTGCTTCGATGTTCAGGTGTCAAGTTGGTTGTTTCAACAGTGATGCAAAAGTGCTAGAAGCATCATAGTGAAGTAATGGAAAAGGGCTCGAGGGTCGTCTAAGGGCATCGGGTTGTTCATTTCTTGCTTGTTAAAGGCAAAAAAGCACAAAGGGGTTGTTATGAAAAGGTGTACGACCACTGGGTGGAGAGCAAACATTGTAATTATAACGAGGTGTACTTGATATGCCTTATAAATAGGGGCCAGGCGCTGGTGATACCATACGGTGACCGCTTATCATAAAGACAGGGTTACTTGGTTAAATATTAAGAATAATTGTTAAAATCAATCGTTCAATATTGTAGAATATTTCTATAGATGTGACATTTTAAAATAGAAAAATGGCATATATTTTTCTGATGTGCCAGTTCGCGGCCCTACTTACTGCTTAAATCAGAACAAAACTGTTCAGAATATAATGTTGTCTCGGTAAGCTTACATCTAATATGCTAAAATAAATAAATAATGTTCAGATCAGACATTAGAACACAGCTCCATCTGGACCCAAACATAGCAAATTAAGTTAAATTATTTTTATGTAATTTTAAGTACACATGGCAAACATAATTGTTTATCGTGGCGAGAATCGAACACGCAACATCTTCCATCGCATTCAAGACTACAAACTACAAGACCAACTGCTTTTGGAGCTTCCATATTCCTTGGACACGTACATATGCTGTCATCTATCACTCATTGAAGCAGACATATTCTTGTCTTCCACAAAATATTATGTATTTGTAGTTAGCATGACAATCATAAGTACGTAGTGAGCATGAACCTAAAAAGTCAATTTTATGAAAACTGTTCCAGACGATTTGGCCAGGACTTTTTTCTATACCACTAAGATGGCAAGCAAGCATACGGCCGGCATGATGGTAAGCGGTTACCGCAGCCTATGGACGCCTGCAATACAAGAGGTATCACTAGCGCGCTGCCAAACATTTTGTATAGGTATTGATTTTAAATTCATATCATTACGCGAAGATTTCGGACAGAGTAAAGAGACGATTCACTCTAAACTTGTCCACTTACTTATCCGACATCTGATACCGGTTTGAAATCACCAAACGAATATTCCAGACAAAATAAAAGCAATCACAGTTGTAATACTGCATCGTCCATCAGTTGAAAGCTCTTTAGCAGCAGACAAAGACGGATCGCTGGCGAGCGCTCTCCGCAGATAGCTTCGGAGCTGCGAGCCTTCCGCGCGGAAATACATTCGGCCGCTTACTTGCGCTCGCGTCTTCGTAAAATTGATTTCTTTAGTTATTAGCTGCTGTCTAAATTGTGAGAATTGGGTTCTCCCGTGCGTTTTCCCATTAAAATTGGAGCCGCCCGACTGACAAGAAGACTGAAGAGTTTCTGCAGTAAGTAAGGTTGCCAGTGCTCCACGAGGATACGTTACGGTAGTAGTAATGCTGCTAGCACAGTGACTCCTCATCATCAACAGGGTTGGCAACTCAAGTGATATCCCTGGTATTGCTAGCGGCTATAGGCTACGGTGACTGCTTACCATCAGATGGGTCGTATGCTTTTTCGCAACTTAGTGGCATTATAACACTTTTAAAGGAGATGTTTTTGACGCGTTACCTATGGAACATGTTGTATGCTTGTCTTATTTCTTTAAACCATTTCTGTTGTAATTTTTATAGCTCGTAATTCAAAAATGTTGATTTAAACAAATGTGGTAAACACTGAAACAAAATGTGTACACGCTCGCATATATAGTTCGGCAGGTCTCCTATGTTTTGTACCTCTACTAATTCCCTCAAAGACCACGACAAGGTATCCGTCCGACGACAGTTTCAGGTAGTGTGAGATTAATCTGTAAGGATCCCACGCCGGGACGATATCCCGACACAAGTAAGGATCGTTTAATACCTGAATATATTTCGTGATACTCAAGAACACTTGCCATTTTATGTTACTTTGCTTAGAACATAAATGTTACGACAGTACGAGATTATAAATATTTTAATTGTTTTCATTTGTCGCATAACTTTTTTATAGGACATTCAGAGACAAGAATAGAGGAAGAGCAAAATGGGATCTGATCTTCAAATTGGCGACGACGGGTATAGGCTTCTGTGACCGCTTACCATCAGTAGGCTATACGCTGGTGAGCCACCTTAGTCGTTTAAAAAACAAGTTTAAATGGTGAAAAGGTAGTTATAACAGTATGTATCGAAAATTTGATTTTAATGGATTCTATTAAAATTATGAATAGGAGTCATAATAGACCTACTACCTTTCCCGGAACAAGAGTGTCTAAAAAATAATTCAAAAAACCTTTTTCCAAAATATTCCAATCTTCCTCCCAGTCGTACATATTACTGCCAGCTTCCAATGTAAATGTGCTTCTGATTAAATTTGAATTAAGCTTTAGCTCCTCGTCTAAAATTGCGATAACACTGTAAGTACCAAGGCATCTTATAGCTCTGCTATCTCGCTCAAACCGCCAGGAGGGATCGAGCTAGGAAGATAATCAGGTGATTGAATTGTGTTCGGTACAATAGAAAGGATATTAGATTTAGTGGGTCGTTTTCCTATTTGTGGAGCTGAGATCAGGAAATGAAAGGATTTCCTCGACGAAAGCTGATTTTGGTAATTAATTGGATGGAATACAACATCTTACACAAGTGCGGTGTAATCAGAGCGTTCCTAGTAAAGTCACTTGCACAAAGGTGACAAGGCTTGGTTAGGTTAGCTCAACGTAAACGAATTCCCTCGTACCTACATCAGGATAAGATGGCTTCTGAATGTAATAGAACACTGTTTTAATCCGATTCTAAGAATTATTTTCAGGTTTTCTTCAAACCGGTGTTCAAATTCAACTTTACAAGGCACGTAAGGCACTCATAAGTGCCTTATATTCGTATACAGTTTCATTTACAAATAATGATTTAATAATTACCTCTTACTTTATTTTCTGTTGTCGAGTCCTTTTAAGGTTCCCTTCCGCTTAAGGGAGCAGACACAGTATGCGAGATTTTTACTCATTGAAACCCCCCGGTGGCCATCCTCCGTGCATCTAGACACATAACATAACCAAACCTAACATAATAGGTATCATTTGAGATAACCTTTTTTCCGAACCTGAGGTCATTTAGAACTATAAGTGCCTTATTAGGGCTTAAAATAAATAAATGATTCTTTGAATTAGATTTTTTTAAATCGTCCAATTTTTGCCGCGTAATAATAATGATTTATTCGTTATCTCAATCATACAAAATTTTAGACGTATTTGAAATCTCCCTTTAATTAAAATAAAGCTCTGTCAGGAGAATTCGCTTTTCCGTAATACATATATGTGGTCAGCGTGAGAATAAAGGTCAATATACAAATTATCATCTATGCTCAAATATAATGAAGGTTCTGTATCAAATCAAGTAGGTAACATTCCCACCCTCTCAGTGCAGTCGGTTAACTAAATCTCTTTGGGACCAGTTGTTACCAAGAGGTATAAGATTTGAGGGACCGGTGGTCGTCACATAAATTTCTCCGAGCTTAGAGCTCGCATGACTGAAGTTCAATTAAAGTGACGAGCTAAGTTCTACGGGCACCCGGGTACACGGCACCCTTTATATATAAGTCTAGGTGAGTTTGGTAATACCAAGCAAGCTTAATAGCAAGATAAACTACTCAAACTATTATATGAGTTTCGCTTTGGCGAAGAAAAAACTATCTGATTCGTTTGTTTTATTGATAGTACTTAATCTCATCAATTGCTACTAAGCAAAAACAATAAAAAGATACTAAATATTCACAAACAGAAGATAAGTAGTACTTAACTTTTTTTTTGTACCTTTACCTTTCTTCTGTGTGAAAGATGAGAGCCAGAAAGGAAGTGAACACAGATATTATGACGGCTGATATAGAAAAATGAATGAGAAAACAATATTGCGTCGACCCCAAATAAAATGGTATAAGGACAGGAGAGTGATGACTATTCACTTCCTAGATGTTAAAAATACTGGGTATACAAGATTGAAACATTTTGAAATTCCATTGCATGTTTGTATATTAAGTAACTTATGGTACAAGTTTTAAATAAATGTATGCAACAATTATGTCTACTAGTGTGGGTTTAAGTAAACTCATACGACGGGAAAAGGCGGAAATCGAACCTGCTACACCTAGCGTAGTAGTCTGGCTTACTAACCACTAGACCACCGGTGTTCTCATTTTAACAAATAAAACACAAATATAAATATTTTTGTGCACTATGTAAATAAGTCTATACAAGTCAATCAATGCGAGATATAATACAAATCCGTTTAAGATGACAACATCAAATTGGACTCGTAAATTTAATTGTACAAATGCAGAAATGTATGCAAATCGTGAAACGATTCAATTTACACTCGGCACTCAACTGAAATATTGGGGATGTAATGGCATTTCGACAGGCATACAGACATACAGTCTGATACGGTGCTTAGTGCTGATAAAAATAAACCGAAAAGTGTTCAACGTAATAATACAATAGTTTGATTTGTTTAGTTAGATACGCTAATTTTATCCGCTTGGAAATAGCGTGTGTCGTACTTGTCGTACGTGTTGGACGAGTCGTACGTGTCGGACATGTCGTACTTGCCGGACGTGACCAGCGTGTCGTACTTGTCGGTCGTGTCAGACGTGTCGTATGTGTCGCGCGTGTTGCATTTGTCGGACGTGTCGTACGTGTCGTGCATGTTATGCATGTTTGTGTCCTCTACTAGTTTCGGAGCCTATTCAATAAAACTAAAAAACAAAGAAAAAATCCAATCTTATCCTTTATAATAATAGTGTAGACATACGTGTCTAACAAATTTCTTAAATTGATTAAAAATATAGAAATAAGAATATTACTAGCTTCAAATAAAAAAAAAAACATTAATTAATTTAAATATGTTGATTTTGTATTTTACTTGACAACACTAGTGCAAAGTCCGATTCATTGGTGTTCCCGGAAGTTTTAATTAAAAGCCGCGTTCAGGGCAGCTGCGATTTTTGATAAATAATTCGGGAATAGTATAGGGAGTGCCGATAATTTTTTATTGCGAAATTCATGTTCAACGCTCGCAGTTAGAAGTGTCTGTCTGACTGCTTATCCAATATTTATTGGAGGAAATTAAGTTATTGGAGAAGGGAAGAATGTGTATTCGATATGTGAAATAAGTTAAATGACTTTAATTGTTTTAATGCATTTGACATAGTTATATTAAGTACTAGTTGTGCCCGCGACTTCGTACGCGTGGAATTAATTTTGTTGTGATTCATTTGCACCATACAATAATTACTTATAAAAAAAATATGTCTAAGTTATGCTTATAGCATCAGCTACCTTTCCGTGAAAGTCCTGTTCAAATAATTCCCGCCATTCGGATGTTGTTCAGAGTTTTATGGTTTTTATTTGTTGTGCGGAACCCTAATTATTTTTCCAAAAGTAAAGTAGCCTATGCTTCGCCCAGTAATATGAGCTATCTACCAATGTAAGTCTCGTTCAAATCGGTCCAGCCGTTCGGATTTCGTACACAATTTTATGTTTTTTTATTCGTTGTGCGGAACCCTAATTATTTTTCCAAAATTAAAGTAGCCTATGTTACGCCCAGTAACATTTGCTATCTACCAGTGAAAGTCTCGATCAAATTGGTCCAGCCTTTTCGGAGATTACCCCAAACAAACAGACAGACAGCCAGACATTTTTTTTTATTTGCCATGTCATTAGAAGCGTGTTTACTTTCATATGCATTTCGTATAAAGCTGTTATTTTGACATTACAAACAGACACTTCAATTTTATTTATGTGTATAGATGTGGCCTTGTCGAATGAAGCGTTATCTGCTATAGCTACGCAAGGACGAATTGTACCGGTCTGTACAAATGAGTTTTTATATAAGCGCAGGCACACCACGAGCTTTACGGTGAAGGAAAACATCGTGAGGAAGCCTGCATACGTCTGAGAAGAAATTCGAGGACGTATGGAGTGCCTCAGAGTTATCTTCGGTGGACAGTGGGTGTTGTAACACCTCTTCCTAAACCTTCGGGAAACCTTGAGGTAAGGCGTAAAAATATTATATTTTGTGTATTACTCTGTTAAGAAATATACTTAAAAAATTAAGATTGTGAACGATTATTTTTTGTTTTTATTCAGCCTCTGAGTTTGGTCTTAAACATTCTATGTTCTAATTGTTCTAAGTTATTTTATCAACACAAAACAACAATTTCTTTGAGAATATTTATTGTTAAAAAAATAATTAGTCCATTCGTTGAATAATAATTTACTCTTAAACAAAAACGTTGCGGGACAACTTTCTTGAAGATCTTTTTATTTCAAATCGTTCATTCATCATTATCATATCACAAAACTTTATTAAATCGCATATGGTATTATAAGCACATAACGTTATTCACCTTCAGTTCTGCCAAATACCTACAGTTTTTAAACAAACAGGAAACCAAACTAATTAAAATACTTATGTAAAGCACAGAGCAAGTTCAAATTTAAGCCACTTAATAGTAATTAGCGGCGTATCGAGTCACCGGAACAAAGGAGCTGGGAGGAAACGGCGGGTGTCGGATTCCGAGCTTCACTGCGAGTTGGCTTACTGGTCGCTAAAGTGATCTATGTACATATCTAGACAGCGCGCAGTTTGGGAGACGTGGGACTAGGTCTGTAGGACTAGAATAGTAGGGTAGTACAAAAGTATAAAGTACTAGCTTTTGCACTCGACTTCATCGCACGTTTTTGAGCAATTCGCTTGAGGATTTGGTAAGGGACTGAGTTTATACAATTTGGGAACGTTTCCATAGCCTTTATATCAGAGGTAAGTAGTGTAAGTTTGTAGGCTATGAATTACACAACTCTTTTGCTTCCTCGACATTTATCCATCTCTTCATAAATGCCCGCCGGTTCCGATTACCCTTTACGCTCCTTTTTTTTGGGTCACATACTGAATTACATTTAAATCCGTTCAGGCGTTTGTGTACGACCAAGTTACAAAGAAACTAACATGCCAACTTGACTTTCATATAAGTAGGATTCGTATTTGCGTCAAAAATGATGTCCTGTTTCATACTATGAATATGTACATGGTAACCATAGTATAAAAACCAGTAACATCTTCATGTTAAGTTAGTCTAGCCAGTCTCGCTGGCAGCCAGCCAAGCTGCTCCGTCGGGAATCGTCGGCGCAAAGAGTGCTTAACGTACTTCCGACATTTTAGTGTAACACAATTCATCTGCCGCGCGATGCATCCGCGGCGAGTTGGAATCTTCTTAAGGATTTGTTATTTGCTCGTAGTCATCATGGATTATAGCTCATTTACAAAGGTTACTTCAAGAGACTTCTACGCTACGGGCTACGGGATCTAGTCCGGCCGGGGCAAACAGTTATGTGATACTAGCGACCCGCCCCGTCTTCGCACGGCCAGCGTTAGCCATATAAGTTTATATCTACAAAATACAAATTAATTATACACAAAAACCTTTTTTTTTAAATCACTCAATCTATTTAAAAACCGCATGGAAATCCGTTGCGATGGGTTTGTGTGATAATATCACAATACTATTGTTGTTATTTTCCATAATTAATATCATAATTTGTTCCCTGGTGGCGTGTTTAAAAAAAAGTTCAATGAGGTCGTTAGTAATATTACTGCAGCTGGGAAAGTGCGATGGAACAAGCCACTACAACTTAAATGGGGTATCATAGAAGTTATAAAACAAAATAACAGCTAAACTAACCGCTATGAGCACTACTCTCCGTGCACTGCAGTTTAATGAAGTCACAACACTTGTATTGTATTGCGTAGCGGTTTGCTGCCAAATGTACGTTCATTCCGATCACTTAAATAAAAATCTTATTTATAATTGTAGAATAAACCTACTATAGGACTTTAAAACGAATTGCAATCGACACTCAATGAGCGTATTTGACACGACAAGCGCCAGGTTACTGGGAATTTCAATCTTAAAGCATTTCTTACCGAAAACAAGTGAAGAGCTAAGCCTTATTTAGACGAATCAGCGCGGTAAAAGTCAGGGCCTTAAGAATGATTTATAATAATACGTCAGTCCTAGAATATTAGTAAAAAAATACTTTTGAGGATTCACATTTTCAGTATTTAAAAAAGAAGAACCCAGAATAAATACAATAAAATGATGATCCGGTCTTTGGTGCCCATGTCTGACATATATTTAATTGTATGTCTAAAAACTAAATTGGCTTTTGAAATTTAAGAATTTTGTGAATTTGAAAGGGGACATGTTTAATTGTGAACTAAGTATGTGTAAATGCTCTTTTTAGTTTTTTAGAATTCCGTAGTCAACAAGGAACGCTTATAGTTTTGCCAAGTCCGTCTGCCTGTTTGTCATATTTCGTGTAACTATTTGTTTTTAATACCAACTTTAATATGTGACGGTAGAAAGTGTCGAGTATTCTATTTATAGCGGGAGAATTAAAAACTGTGTCTTAATGTGTGTTCCCACTGTACCCCACAAAATAGTGATTTATTTCAAGGGGTTTTCGATTTCCCCTCAATTCAATAATATTTATTAGACGTAGAGAGGCTTTCAGGACCGTGGTCCCGGCCCCATAGCCCCCCGACTCCTCAAACTATGTCACCAACTAATTGATAAACTCAAAAGCACTTTATTTATCGAATAATGAAAGTGTTAATTGTTAATTGCAGCTGCCAGACGCCTTTCAAAACTTGCTAGAGTTGTTCCTACAGCAGTTTTGTCACTATGTGGCCATAACAATAGCGTACAATAATGTGATAAGGAATTATTTTTCATACCTCACCGTTTTATGTGGAGGTTATGTCTGTGTATGTATCTATTTATATTATTTTGTGTGGGCTTTTTTTTACCTCTATGATGGCAAACAAGCATCCGGCCCGCCTGATGGTAAATGGTTTCTGTAGCCTATGGACACTTGCGCCAGGGGTATCTGCCCCTTTAAAGGGGCCCGGGGCTGGTGGCAGCACGACGTGGCAAGTGCTGTCAAGAAAACGCGAGGGTCCCAGGGGCGGCGACATGGCTGCCCCGTGCTCAGGCAGGACGTGCTCAGGCAAAGTGCAGGAGGGCACCGGTGCGTACCACTGGAGATCCCGGAGCCCTCCTATAGCACGGAGGATGGCCACCGGGGGGGTTTTAGTGTGTCAAAATCTCACATTCTCTGCTCCCCTTAAGCAGGCGGGTACCTTTTGAAGGTTTCCCGCTCGTGACCAAAAAAAAAAGGGTATCACTCGCGCGTTCACGACTCAATAATTTTATCTAGTTCTAGTGCATTCAAGTGCACTTTATTTTATATTGTAAGTAGTTATTTTAAAATATGTTTTCATCTATATATGATAGTAGGTTAGTATATTGTACAATAAGTGTTACAATTTCAGCTAAATTTATAACTAACGTAGTGCGACCACGTAGGTCCAGTTTATCGCAGAGTTCTTAAACTAGAATAGTCTCCGATGAAAAGAAGACAACAATAGAATACAAACCGCTTTTGTGAACTGAAATCTTTAAATTTCATTGTAGTGTTCGTAAGACGTTTCTAAAGCAAGGAACCAGTTACGTGGCAATAATGTGAAAAGACATTAAATTCAGATTATTAAAATACTAATGCAGTTTTATTACACTTCAACGGAAAATATGATCAAGGACGGAAAACATGATAATAAGTTTAAAACTAGGTTACCCTAGGTGTTAATAAGTAAATATTCATATTTGCCGTGTTTCTTGGGTAGAAGAAGGTCAGATCAATAGAATTTACAGGTCTTTAGACTCAGGCTTGTAATGTTAAAGCTCTGGGCTCAAATTCCAGGTCAGGCAAAAATATCTATAACATTTTGATGAGTACGAATTGATAATTTTATTGGAATACGGTAATTATATACATTGAGGATTTTTATTACCAATAAGGAGGCAAACAAGCATACAGCATGCCTTATAGTAAGCGGGTACCGTAGCCCACCTGGGCCACTAGCACAAGTAAGATGTAGATTTTCAATCTCTTAGAAAACCTTTAAGGGAGCCTGAAGATCTTTATTAAGGACTGTAATGGATATTTGGGAACTGATGGAAAATATTAATAAGATTTCTGAAGCCAGTCCTCAGATTTTATGGCTTAATACTTAAGTTTGGAAGTTTTAAATAACGTTGTGTCAGGTCGCCATCGCCGAGCAGTTAATTATTCGCCGCAACACTAATTGTTAGAGCACTGCTGACCTTCGGCCTTATAGATTAAGTGTTGGGCGTTCTTGAAATATGAGTACTTAGATTTTCAATCTGGATTTTGTTTAATTTTACTATTTAAACTTGTCTTTGTCTTGTGAACTTGTCTTTTTTTATTACCATGAGCAAAGTAACGACTAGCCTGATGGTAAGTGATTACCAAGGAATTGCGAAAAGTGGTTTATTCTCACATGACGTTAGAGATCATATTTTCTTTGCATGTTTTAACTAAACCTTACAAGAACACTTGTGTACCTAAACATAACAACACTAATATGTACCCATATAGTAAAAGACTCTACATAATAAAAGTTCCGTTTCAATTCAATAAAAATATTATTAAATATTGAGAAAAGACAGACAGACATATTTGTGTACAAATAGCACAAAGAGCTAACAAAATAGTGTTTCTTTTCTAAAACATTCAGTGTCCTCAAATGAAATATTTATCTTGGGCCGATTTTATAAAAAAGGTTATAAATTGAATTGTCTCGGACTAAAGCAATTCTCCAGCAGCTAACTAACTTACTCTATACAATGAAGGACTTCACAATTTGAGTCTTCGATGACATTGGAAATTTATATTTCACTCAGGTTCGTCCTACGACCAGAATTCTAGAGACGAGGTGAGTCCTTTTGAAATTTATTTTACATGAAATATTCTTAAGCAGAATTTTATATCGCCATGTAAGTATATTGGTTGCCCCCGATTAATAAATATTTTGTAAATTGTGTTTAGAGAAATAATACTGTACCTAAAGCTTGAATTAAATACAACGACTACCATATATTTGCGGTCAAAAAACACAATGTCCATAGAAAGCAACGCGATTGCAGAAACGGCTTGGTAACACATAATTGATTTCCTGCTATGCCACGTTCACAATGTAGAAAAGAAAGATAAAAGAAGAATGTATTGAATTGATTCAGGTTTTACTTTGCGGAAATTCATATTTATAGAATACAAAATATATTATAATTTGCTTTAACACTCATTAAGCGGACAAAGCAAATTATAATATATTTTGTATTCTATAAAAGAAGAATGTTTTATTTTCCAGTCACACACGACACATCAAAAAAATTATCAATCATCATAATTCTCCTGTCCTTATCCCATATTATTTGGGGTCGGCGCAATATGTATTGCTCTTCCATCCTTCTCTATCAGCCGTCATGCATATATCAAGAGTTAAGAATTAAATTTCTAAAACAGAATAAATGTACTGAATTAAAATCTAGTGATTTTTGTCTGTGGTTATGTATTAGCCAATCTCATTTCAAGTACAAGTTGTTATTGAAGCCGAAATAAATGCTTTATATGAAACAGGCTCTACGTATTTTTTAGGGTTTCTCCAATAACTGTGTTTGTGTATTGAAGTGAAATTGTTATAAAAAAAAACCCAGAACTTTGAACGAAACATTTCGATATTCTGCAAAATGTGTCACGATCAAGCTCGTTGGTTCAATATGAAATATAAACAGCCAGACGTTTTATCAGTTTAGTAACAGTTTGATTGTTCATGAGAAATGTAAAGGAACCGTCGTGACGGCGGTGCCTTCCTCTTGATAATTTAATTTTCTACTCAGTGACCGTCAGTGCGTCAATACTGTGGAGACTTGAATTCTTAAATATTTATACCACTCCATTGACAGAGTCAGAATAATTTAAGAACACTGATCATTTAATGGAATACCCCTGTAATAGAATAATAAATAAATAATAAATAATGCTTGGAAATTATCACACAATGCCATCTGGTCCCAAACTAAACATAGCTTTTTTTTTTAAATACATACTTATAATACATATCAAACACCCAGACGCAAGGCAAACATGTTTGTCACATAAATGTTTGCCCCGGCGGGAATGGAACCCGCGACCTCTGGCTTAGCAGTCAGGTATACTAACCACTAGAACAGCGGTGTCGTCTCATAGAAATGAGGACCAAATCAATTGTGACTTGTCATCCTGGCTCGACCATAGCTTAACCCCTTAACGGAGGAATTTCGATTCCACTCGGTCCCTATTCCCTAAGCGACACTTGAAATGAATCAATTACAGAAATGCAAATGGTATCAATTACAATAAATTCGCTAAATTCATCACCCGGTGAGCACTGGCCGTAATTACGATGCCTGCCAGTCCTGCCACGGCACTCAATTTAGTCGGCGAACGTCAATTAAATTTGATCACAATCATAAAGTATAATCTCCTCTCGCCAGAGGTTTTTGGGCTGTTTTAATATTCGGGAAATTTCCATATTTGGCCAATATGCAAATTGTCTGTCGATTGACGCCAGTATGTTGGCGGTTCGTAGCACAATTGCAAACTCGTAATGTTAGACGACTGAGGTAGACGGCAAGTAGGGGCGCCCAGAACAGATTATGTACTGTTAAAATAGCTAAAGTTAGTAAAGGCGAATTGGGATCTCCCGTGGGTTTTCCTATTAATATTAGAGGCGCCCGACTGGGGACTGTACCTTACAGAAACCCGCAGTGAAATAACACTACTTTGATCTAGTGCTGTGTTACTGCGGTATGTAAGAGTTCTCCACGAGGATACGCTGGGCTAGTAGTAATGCTGCTAGCACAGTGACTCCTCATCAACAAAAGGGTTGGCAACCCGTTAGTGATTAGTGATATTACTAGCGGCTCGGTTTTAGGCTACGGTGACTGCTTACCATCAGGTGGGCCGTATGCTTGTGTGACACCTCTCGCACAATACGGTTAAATAAGTTTTAAAGTTGTTGAGTGGAATTATCCAATACATCGAGTGTTGCTGTGTACTACTGCCAATAGACTAAAACTGTGCCTGAGGCCTCGGCTCAGTCGTTTCCAGTACTGGTAGGAAGAACATCTTTCGTCTACGTAATCAAATCGTATCTCCCAAAATCTCAAAAATGTAATTCGAACATTTAGTTCGACTTTCACCGGCGCAGCGCTGTTCATTTGCCCAAACTAAAATAGTCGAAAGCGATACGAAGACGTCGAAATTTGTTCTTATTAAGGATTATTAGGTTTCCAGTGGGTTCTCAAGCCACCGATATCGAGCATCATATCTGCAAATAAATGAAATACTCTTTTTTATGCCGCCTGATGTTAAACGGTTACCGCAGCCTATGCACGCTACACGTACACCAGTGGTATCACTCTTCCGTTGCCGACCCTAAATCATCCGCGTACATATCATCACGACACGGCCCTGTCGGGTTAGACAGAGAGACAGACAGACAGTATAGAACGCTATTTCACTCTTCACTTGCCTCTTTCCATTCACATTGTATCTTTTTGACAGTTTCTCATACTTCTCTTAAAGTAATATAATCAAAATACAAAAGGGAAAATAAAGAAGGAATATATATACCAATTAATCTGGTTTTTAACATCGATAATGTTGGGTTGGTTCTGTGTCAAGTAATTTCATTTAACGCCGGTTAGGCTCGCCCAACGCCCATGCGGCTGAGTACAATAAACGACAATATTATGGTTAATTACACAAGCAAAATTATATCTACCTTATTCTAGGGCCAACAAAAGGCAGCTTTTGTATTATAGTTGGTAAAGGGGAGGGATTCTTAAAATTATTTCTAAATTACAAGCAAGTGTCGCGAGCGGCAGCCGGCGGCATTGTGTATAATTTATGTACATAATTAGCTGAGCAAATGCCCTCTCTGGTATAATTAACTATTTGAGATACACTCTTACTTGCACGGTAGGGACGGAACTTAAAAACGTAAGACTATTTCATTTCCAAGCTGAGCTGTACTCAAATTACGGCTTGCGAATCTTGAGACGATACTAGTAAGTGCACTAGAAGTTGAGTTGCACTTAAACACATTACAGGAACGCTCCAATTGCATTGAAACTAATACGAGTTGTTCGTTAGCCGATACACGGACACGTAGTACACTTCGGGGAGATATTGGTAGTGGTGTAAGCTGTGAGATTTGGCGGAGGACTGCGTTCACACAACACTTGGCACCGCGCCTCCACTGTACCTCAGCGAGCTATCAAAAGCAATATATAATTTATTCAGTTTAGGCCCTAATAAGGCACTTATGTAGGTCTAAATTACCACTGGTTCGGAAAAAAAGCCACCTGAGAAGAACCGACAAGACATTACTTTTGAAATTGGTAATCTTTATAAATATTTAAGACTTTTACTAATCATCACGTAAGTCTAAACACGTTATAATTCGTTTTAATATGCAGCATTTTAATATCCAGCAGCTATGGCGTCGAATCTGTAATACAATATCTCTTAACTAAACTAATTTGACAGGACAAAAAGTATTGCCATCCTTATTTACCTCCGCACATGAGAGAAAGATAGCAAGGTCTTTAGTCCGTTAAATTAGCTTAGTTTACTTTAGAGATTTTGGAGAACAGATTCGACACCAATATCAAGCGACGCCTAATTCAGTGTTGGCTACATGGTGTGAACCTACATACATATTTTTTTTTCTCAAAAAGCATGTAGTTCGAGGTGGTGGTGGGTATGGGAGATATTTGCAGTGTCGGCAATTCAATATGCGAGTGATTTCCCTCTTATTGCGTCCATTGGCTATGGTAACCGCCTACCATTACGTTGCAGGCTAGCTCAAACATATAACTGGTAGCAATTCTCTAAATTACAACGTAAGTACTAGCCTTAATTACACAAAACGTCAGCTTAGTTCTCTCAAAATATAATTAACAATACAATACGCCAAGTTATATTTTAGTTCCAGTCTCGTCAGATGAACAACAATCCATAAGTACTTACATATAGAAAGTGGCTTACGTTCATAAAAAACTCCAGTATTCGCTATTCAGTTAGTCCCCACGTTAGCATCACATAACTAGTGCTAGTTGTGTGGCGGGAGGCGGACGGCGGACTCTTTGCAATCCGGCCGGTGCGATACAATCGACGGAATACCACGCTCTAAGTATTCTCACTTTGATGAATATCATTCAAACGGCAATGCGCCTATACTATACCGACGCACACAGTGACTAATACACCTAAACGAGACAGTTAATAGCTTGACAAGTTTTTTGACGACTGTTAGTCTAGTCAATACCTGACAGCAGTTCAGTTCCGACAGTGCAATCTGAGGTAGACTTCTAAATTTGTGTCAGCTTTGCGTGTGTTCGTATTATATGTGTTGTTTAAAAAAGTAGTAGGTAAACTAAGTAAATCTTATACTGGTTCCCATAGTATAAGATTTACTTAGTTTGTGACCTCATGACTTGTGTGATTATGACCAAGGGTAATTTTATATTCAATTATATTGTTTTTTTCAAGCGTCCATAGACTACGGTAACCGCTTACCATCAAGCGGGCCGTAAGCTTGTTTGCCACCTTAAGAGTATGAAAAAAAATTACGTAGGTATTGTTAAAGAGTGAAAGTTTATTATAGTTTGTAGTGGAAAGGTAAAGAGTACTCTGAACCGGCGGGCAAATCTGAAAAGATTGATGAATGTAAAAGAAGTTGAAGAGCTGTGCAAGTCAAGAATGAGGCACTCTATACTCTCTGCCTACCCTGCGCGGGATATGACGTGATGATATGTATGTATTATAGGGTATGAACATCTGATAATATTAATAATACAAATAAATTGTAAGAAAGTACAAGGACTTGTATAATTATAACGTTTGCGAGCAATAAAGATACAAAGTTTTTTAATCACGCCTATGTTTACTTCTGCCGTGAACATATGTTCGTTCTTACGTGTAACATCAGGCAATCTGATAGCTTGGGGAGGTTCGGTTAAAAATATTATAAGAATTATTGCTGGTAAAAACATGAGCCAAACAAAGGGGATACGCTATGACAATTGTTTTATTCGTAGTAATACGAATTTGGTTAGATTGTGGCCGTTAAGTTTAACAAGACCACAGAAATTAAAATAGGAAAATACTACATATAATAGGTGGGTAAATAATGTTTTTATAATACTATCAAGCCTTATGGTAAGCCAAGGTATATGTGGAAATTATCAAAATTTAGTTTAGACATTTATAAGGCACTTATGAAGGTCTACTTTACCAATTATAAATCGCCATCTTGGCGGCCGCCATATTGTATTTACAATCACGTCACGGGAACCGAACGTGTATACTAAATATCAACTCAATCTGTGGAAAGTGGGTCAAATTTAACTTGCGAGATTTGATTACACACACACACCCACACACACACACCGGACAAGGGAACTAAACAAAAGCTTGTGAAAATAGGAGTGGATATTATGATAAACTAATTAAATTATCGTATTGTAGTTGGTCCATAATATGTGTCCAAATTTTAAAGTAATCACAATAATGTCTTGAAGTTATCTACATACATACAGGTAAAAAATCATGTTAAAAAAAGGTCACCTCGGATTTTTGGGTATTAGCGAGTAGAAGCCAGTAATAAACTTTGTCTGCAGCATCAGTTCTGTATAACTGGAGTCCCGCCCCCAGGTAAGGCGGGTAGTGTCTAGCGCAGCTCAGCCGCATTATGATTCGGGCCACACCGCGAATGATATAACTTTTAATTAAAAACTACCAACTGCGGACTTGGCTGAGATATATCTGCGAGATACGTGTGTGCTATAATAATGGAGCCGTCTTCATACCACTTCAAATTACTTTATTTGTCTGTATTTTTCGCCATCTGATGAAATCCGGGTTATATAATTTTTCAAAATTTTGCGAGTTGTATGCGTGCGTCGGGTTACTAGCTAAAAAGTATTAAAAAATAGATTTTGATTATATGATTTCATTTGGTCATCAAATCCCTTTCATTTGATATTGACATCCATATCATACTGTGAAAATTATAAATATTCAGTTTGTGACTACCGCCATATTGAATAAAAATGGCGGCATTTAGATAATCATGCATTGTCACGGGAGCGAAACAGGTATGCTAAATTTCAGCTCAATCAGACGCTGGGAAGTGGGTAAAATTTATTTGCATGATTTGATTACAAACACAGGATTGGTAGAAGTACATGAAACCTTGTAACATAAAAATAAATTAAAAGAGAAGAAACCTCTACGCTTTGGGTATAATATAAATACTACCAATAAAGTTGCAGACAGACCTAAATGCGAGAAACCCGCGGTCGAGAAATTCTCGTTTCAGACATTGCATAGTCGTTGAACGGTGCATTAACCTCCACATCCGCGAAATTTCGCAAAGGAGTCAGTTGAAACTCGCGTGAAATGCTCAAAGTACCGCTCAGTCGGCGTCGGTACATACAATCAGCTTTGCATACCACGCCATGCATACTTTCCAGTATCGACGTTTCGTAGACGGTCACGCAAACTGCTACGAAAGTACTACATGACTGGCTACACGGGCTACGAAACAGGTATAATGGCTATTATTGGATGCGGCTAACAAATGGAATTTGCTACGTAAATTTACTATGAGTCGTGATCAACTGTCTAGTTTACAACTTACTCATTTGTTTGAATGACATTTTAGTAATATTTTAGATAATTTTACGTATAACTCATACCTAGCAAGAGACATTCGAATGAGTGCCAAAATTTAGTTTGTATGTACATGTTATTGTACATGTTTTTTGTAAATACATACCAGATGCAAGGCAAACATATTGTTCACATAAATGTTTGCCCCGCGGGAATCGAACCCGCGACCCCTGGCGTGACAGTCAGTATAACTTGCTAGGTAGGGACCTCGCTGGCATCTGTACAGGCTATTTCATATGCGGCATTGGTGTCAATTCTGTTGTTCAAAATGACTAAACTTAACTACTTTGACAGGTCTAAGAGTCTTGCTATCCCTTTCTCATGTGCGGGGTTAAACAAGGATGGCAATATTTTTAGACCTGTCAAATTAGTTAAGTTTAGTAATTTTGAACAACAGAATTGGCACCATTGTATCATTTACTTTTAATTTAATGTGCATTATGAATTATATCAAATCAATTGCATACGTGTCATTTTTTATTTAAGCTTATATCAATAAACTTATAACAATCCAGCGTAAGGTATTTTATGCCGCTATATATTTTATTTATCACTACTTATTAGGGCCTAAACTGAAAAAAATATTTTTGATTTTAGTGTGTGATTGCCGTATGTATGTAAATAAATAAGAATATTGTTCGAAAATCAATCTCCGTTCATTATTATGACAAAACTACTTCAATACAGGTTTTATAGCATATATCTACACAGTATTAAACGAACGTATATAAAAAATAAAGCAAAATATCTCTATTCAAAAAGCTACTGGAAAATTGACAAAGAATATTAAACCCAGTTTGTTGGGAAATTCACTAACTGGTCGAAAATTGAATCGCGGTTCTTTCAAACGGCCTCTTTGTGTGCGATACATAACCGCCTGTTTGTAGAGGCCATAGTGCGCCCGGGGACAAATACAAGAGATAGGTTTTGGTTTAGCGGCCGTTGCCAGGGGAAATTGAATTGCGATGAATGAACGATGTGGGAGCGAATGAAATTGCTTCATTGTCGGTGTTAATCTTTGCCGCAATAGCATGTGAAAAGGACTGCTGGCTTAGCCATGCTTACTATCTAAAATTGTTGACGCTATAGACAAAAAGGGCATTAAAAGCGTTATGTCACGTGGTCAAGTTTATAATTCCCATACATTTCTTTCGTGTTCTACAGCGATAGCGACTATAGATAGTGGGCATGGCTACAGGTACTGGTAGGCCACGTTAGTTAAAGATGAGCAGTATTATAAAACAAGTTACAAGCAGAAAATCAGTTTCATCATTTTCGGGCATTTTTTAATATCTTCAAACATGAATAAGCATTATTCAAAACCTTTTTCTGGTAATGTTATCGAAATATATATGTAATATAATATAATATAATGTTTGGACATTATCACACAGCGTCATCTGGTCCCAAACTAAGCAGAGCTTGTACTATGGGAACCAGCAGCTGATATAATGCTTATGTACATATTTTTTTGTAAAGACATACTTATAATACATACCAATCACCCAGACGCAAGGCAAACATAAATGTTTGCCCGGCACGAATCGAAGCCGTCACCTCTAGCGTAGCAGTCAGGTGTACTAAACACTAGACCAGTGGTCTCGTCGTATATATCATTGTTTTGATCCTTAAAATTGAACCTACATACTCCAATCTCAATACTCTTGTCTATAGATTAGCTTAAAACACGTGAATAGTGATTGAAGCCGAGTTCCTAAGCAAGTTGATGTTCCCACGCCAGCTAAGCTCTATACTAATGAATCACCTTGGGCTAAACGCAGCGGCGAATGCAATACCCAAACATTGGCCGGAGCTGATATTAATCAGGAGCCACTCCGCAACGTTTCTGATTATATTTAAGTACAAGTCATGAGCGAAACACTCAAAAATATATCAAAAACTTGGCTCACTTTCCTGTTCCAGATGCGTGAATGTTATGATGTCTCGTGGCCTCTGACAAAATACACCAATTTATGGCTCCGTTAATTTGTTAATAAAGTTTATTATTTAGTGCAATAGTAACCTTCATTACTTAGTACTACACGGTATGTTTTTCATCAATATATTTGAACTCTCTCTGAAATAATTGGAGGAATAATCAATATTCAGAGCAAGCTTATTGTGTTCGATCTATCAATATGGAACTTTTAATATCATTACATTCGCTCGATACTAAATCATCTCTCTGCATAGTAACAATTGTTTCTATATAAAATACAAAATATGATATAATGTGATACAAAATGTCCTGAAGCACGAACCCAGTTTGATTCTATGAGGTAGTCAATTGAGGTATGCACTTTTTCTGAATTAAATTCGCAAGAGCCAAAATGCCCATATAGTATGAAGCATTTCTTGCTATTCTAGCGACGCAAGTAGCAATCCCATCGGTCTGCACCAATGAGTTTTTCCAAATACTTAAGTATATGCAGCCATACCACGAGCTTTACGGTGAAATAAAACATCGTGAGAAAACCTGCCAATTTTATCCTTGGTAAAAAGTGTGTGCATATTCGCAATGTGTGGATATTATCTGGCCAAGAATTAAACAATTTGACCTAATAATGCCCCAATTGACCAGCCAATTGCTTATAACTTAGACCACAAGCAAAGTTTGCTATGTGGGTAGATGCGCGAGCGGTACAACCACGTCGAGTCCAGTCCACCGCACACCACTTGCTATTACCGTGGAGGATTGTATATGCGGTTCACTTTAGAATCGTTGCATTATTATATTAGCAAATTATATTACACGTAGCGTGAGGATAGTTGATAGAATAACCAGTTCCACTGAAACATGAACTAAAGTCAAATTAACATGGACTTAGCTATATTGCTAAAATAAAACCAAGTTAATGTACCCACACATTTAAGTGTCCGTGATCATGGCGATGAAATATGCAAAAATCAGCCAAGTGCGAGTTGGACTCGCGCAACGAGGGTCCTTTACTTTGCCGTACAATCCCTAGACACTGCTATTGCACCAACCGTTCGTAATAGCAAAATCGTTTTTTTTTATAGCGAATAAAGCATTACAAACCCTGTCAGCATTCTGAAGCGCCTTCTTGTTGCGATCATTAATATCGGGCGTAAAAAGCAAAAAAGACATGTTCTAGTAGGTTCCCCTTTTAATATATAACTTATTGTTATTTGTTGTTATAGCGGCACCAAAAATACACATGCTGTGAAAATTTTGACTGTCTACCTATTACTGATCATGAGATACCTAGCTAGCCTAGCAGCCCTAGCCTAATAGCCTAACAGCCCGCTGACAGACAGACGGACGGACGGTCATACACTGGAGTGTTAGTAATAGGGTTCCTATGGTTACTCTTCGGGTACAGAACCCTAAAAACTAAACATGGAAAGAACCCATTTATGCTTGAACAATGATAAAACAATTAAAAACGCTAGACACCTACAATCTGTTTACAATCTGTATAAAACACAAAACCAATATGCTTAAACACTCATAGTGGTAGCGTTAATTTATTTTAGTAAATTCAAAGTAAATTGTTGCAAAATAAGGTGAGTGACGGCTGCAGAGATAAATCACGGCAAATCGTTCCGTAGCAGGGCGGCGGTATCACAGTCCCTACCAAATAGCGTTCTGTCATGGATGTGCTAATGGTGTGAGTTTATAAAGTGGGGAGGAACCTCTTCGCCATAAGTGGAAACTATAAGAAGATTGCAGTAATAAAATAGGAAGTATTTAAAATATGGAACATATCTCGCTCAGAGAATCAGCATTGCTATCCAGCGTGGCAATGCTCCCAGCATTCTTGGCACGCTCCCGCATGATTCTGGTTTGGGTCAGATCTTTTATCTATAAGTAGGTAGGTTAAGCTGTATTTTTGTAAATAGTCTAATCTGTTTTGAATAAAGTCCAATGTGTTCAGAAAAATGTTTTATGTGCCGTATCCATTATATTTCCAGATGAAGTGCCCAGTCTATCCGGTGCACTTTATGTCCGACCGGACCCGGGAATCGAAGCAGCGACTACTAAATTAAATAACTCAAAACATTTCGTAGCAAGTACTTAAATAATTCACTTTGTGGCCTCACCAACACCGGCGCTTGCTCGCATTAAAACAAATTTAGGAGATTGCACACCGCTCTAACAGCATGTTGTTTGAATTTAATTGTATTTACGAATAGATTAATTGGATTCTGACTTGATTAAGAATTACTGAGATATTTGTTAACAATTACTGCACAGAGTGTTCCATTGAAATGTTTACCTCTCATTATTACTAAGCTCTTTGTTAGATACTATTTAATTTGGCCAAGAATTTATATAACAATTAGACAATCACTCTGTAACTATCAATTACAACATTGTAACGTCTTTTCTTAAATGGGTAGTAAATTTATTATTATTATTTATTGCAGAGACCTCAGTTCGGATTTCTTTCTACTAGCGTAGTTATTCATGAAAGTATCTTATTAGGGCGTAAGGTGAATAAAATTTTGTAATTTTAATTTCGTAAGCATGAAAAAGAAAATATGGGATTTTCTAAATCTGACGCTTGAGGCAATTGTAGATTGAGCAAAGATTAACTTTTATGTATAGTTATGGATGCAATCTACACTAATATTATAAAGAGGAAAGATTTGTGTTTTTGTATATAACGAACGAATGCCATTAGAAGGCATTTATCACTGAGTAACAGGCTATATATTATATTGATACGCGGGCGAAGACGACGGGAAACAGCTAGTGTAGTATATTTTCAAGTCAATTACGATTATAGAAACACAATAAATACTATCTTAAGAACCGTGGTGGCCTTGTGGTATGAAGCGTTGTCTGCTATTCTAGTGACGTGATTTCAAATTCCACCGTTCTGTACTAATGAGTTGTTCTAACTTAAGTGCAGTGATTAGTCACACCACGAGCTTCACGGTGAAGGAAAACACCGTGAGGAAACCTGCATACGTCTGAGAAGAAATTCAAAGGCATATGTAGTGCCTAAGAGACGGCGACGGACTCACTACATGTCACGTTGGCACCAAATTATCTTCGGTGGACAGTGGGTGTTGTATCACCTCTGCCTACCCTTTCGGGGACCCTTGCGGGAAGGCGTGAAGATATATTATTATGATTATAAATATTATCAAAGAGTAATATACTTATCAATGGACTATTTATTTGATTGCATTGATAAAAATGTATACACCTATCTGTATGGAGCTGACCTAAAACACTCAAAGCAATCCGTCCCAAGCTATTCGAATTCAATGCTTGATTAAAATCGATATCGCTTGATATTCTCGATTGGATAGCCACTCGCGATATGTGGGTTTGTATCGAATATAACGCATCAAATTAAACAGGCGCGTTCAGTTTAAGGTTCTGCTGAATATGTAGGTAATGTAAGCCGACGCCAATCAAGATGGAGTAATTAATAAGGAGAAATCTTACGTTATTTTACACGGGAATATTAAATCAAATCATGTCTTTCGTAATTCAATATCAGAAAATTTCTTGTTTTAATTAATATTTACTTTAATTAACAGACTTCTGATATACGTAATTCTCCATTGGCTATGTTGAATATCGATTCCAATTTGAAACGAGTTCACTGAATTTTAACTGTAATACATTACAGTTATTTTAGGGTTCCGTAGCTCAAAAATAAAAAAGGAACCCTTATAGGATCACTTTGTTGTCCGTCAATCTGTCTGTCAAGATTTTTTTTTCTCAAGAACGCGTGGATTTATTAAATTGATATAAATATCAAATACCCTATGGCCTATGGTCTCTTTCAGCTGTAAAAATATCAAAACTGTAAGTCAACGGTATGAAACAGGCAAAGATTATGAACGTTTATGTCGCATATTTTCGCATATTTTGTGATTTCACAAGGGAATCAAAACCGGTACTACTCGTCGACTTAGAATCATGAAATTTGCCCGATTTTTTTTAAGTACCTATTTTGTTTCTACTAAATATACAGTACAATTTTACTCTTGATTAAATCAATATTTATAAACAGGATAGTCAATATGGTTCTATACCATACACCCTTATGTTTGTAGATCGTTTTAAGTATCCACTGACGAGCCTTCGGGTCACCAATAAAGAAACATTTCTCTGTTTGTCGCAGCAGCGCAGCGTAGATTGCTAGTTTTATAACGATCATATTTTTGACATGTGTATAGTTAAAATTATGTAACAGTCGCAACGGAATATGATCCAACGTAGAGCGAAAAATCTCGACAGTGCCCATAACAATTATCTATCTGCACTGTATAAAATCCGGGTCGTTTTTGCATGTTATAATATTTTATGAGGTGCCGCGTGCTACGGGCGAGAGGTTGGTGCAATGATGAAACTTTTCACTACTTTTATGTTACCTACCACGTGGTTGTTCTAGCGTTGTGAGGCCTCAGACTGGTTATATACACCAGTGAACTCATTAGCGTTTGCAGTGAATGTACTACTACTATAATTAGGGTGAGTCACACCATGAGATTTTCGGTTAAGGAAACCTGCATGCGTCTGAGAACAAATTCAAAGACTTTCGAGAAATTACGGGATGAAATAGAACTGACATAATTTATCTACTCAGAGAAAATGTAGGAATATAAAAAAAATAGTTTTAAAGATAAATCTCCTGAAAAAAAAATCTACAACAAAACTTTCGATTTGAGTTAACTATATAAGATTCTCATTGAGTTAAAAAATATTTAAAATTAACACAGCTGGCGCCATTTTTTGATTCAGACAAATGCAGAATTCAAGAATGTTGTAACTCGATATAAGATCGCCATAATCTACACCGTGATAGATTATAATATTACTGTATAGAGAAATAGCTCCATCGCTTATCCCTTACACTTTACGTTTAAAAAATGCTAGTGGCGTATTGTCGCGTCGCGCTTGCCAACTGCTCCCAATGTTATTATTATCGTTTCAAAGGCGTACATTGCCGCTTTTATACGACTCCATTGCAAAAAAATGTGAGGCACGACCGCAGCGGCCGCAGTCTCGCGGAAAAATCATTATTGTATTTGTTTTATATAACACGAGGGTTTATTGTCGCAGCAGGAATAAAATTTTGATTACTGCTCAGTATTTTCTTTTTATCGAGTACGTAAGGCTTTTTAGGAGAACATATTACGGCGGTACTTTTATGATCGGCTGATATAGATTTATATTTATTGGATGGGGACGAAATTGTTTAACATGTTAACATAAATAATTTTATACTTCGTATAGATACATAGGCGTCTATGGCACACACCTTTATCGTCATCACAAACTGAGCATTCTAGGAAGGAAGCTGCTTTTATGTATATATATAGTACCTACCCGGCAACCAAATATTTGAAAAAAAAAAGAAACAAAAAAAACAATGTGTGTGTGTGTGTGTGCGTGTGCGCGTATGGTGTGTGTGTGTGCAGCTGTGTGTGCGTATGTGTTTGAGTGTAATTTAAATTTGACCCACTTCCCAGCAACTGATTGAGGTGAAATTTGGCATCAATTTGATAACTCCACGCGTTCTTGAGATTAAAATTCTTGACAGACAGACAGACAGACAGACAGACAGACAGACAGACAGACAGATAGACAGACAGGCAGACAGACAGACAGACAAACAGACAGAGAGACGGACAACAAAGTGATCCTATAAGGGTTCCTTTTTTTCCTTTTAACGAACGGAACCCTAAAAACTTTGTTTATCCCACTTGCTTATACATATTGGTTAAAGGAATGATCCCTACGGACAGTCCTTCTCATAGGAGTTCTAGACGGTATCCTCTGAATTATAAATCGTATGAAACAATGGAGCAGGTAAGGCTAATGATGCTCCCTCAAGTGTCAGGCCGGGATAATAGGGATCCTAGTGTAACGGATTGCTGATTAAACCTCGATACATGTCGCTGTTAAGATGGGTTTACATTGGTACATTGTTTTTGGGATTATTGAAAATATAATTGAAAAATGGTAAAAAAATATAACAAGTAATTTTTTTATACTTAACAAGATTGGCGTGAAAACGGGTTACCTATGACTAAATTTTACGAGAGTGAATTCGTTTTATTTTTTTAATTACCACTAGTTAACTCATAAGATACGGCAATGCTTACAAACTTTTTTACTAGAAGCAAGCACAAGTTAAAGCGTACTCTGGATATTATATTCAATAGATATTATATCTAATTCCGCGAAAAAGCTAACCTGATAAAGGGCGATTAATAAATTCGAAAAAGTTAGTTTTTCATAAGTCAATAATTTTATATATCTCTATAAATTATATGTGTCACCGAGCAGTAGGTCAATAATATAGACAGAGAATACAACAGATAATAATATAGCTTTAATATATGTTATTATGAGGGTAAATCATACTTTGATAGAGTTGATGACCGTCGACAAAGGATAAATCTTTGAGATGAACCAAAATATTAGTACAATTTGTGAGTTTCCAATATAAATGTTGGTGATTGGAATATAATTAATACTGAATTTAAAATTCTATACTAGTAATTGCTGAGTTTCTTGCCGAATTCTTCTCAGCTATAACAACTCTCCGAATCCGGTAGTAGAGTTTGACAACTTGACTGTACTTCTTAGTGTTGTCTATTGAAGTAAAGGTGATTTAAAATTTTATGCATTCTTCGAAAACGGCTATGAATTATGTTATTCTTTGTTCAAAAATAAATTTCATGTTGTAATTATCATCTACAGTGTATCTTCTATGTGCACGCACCCTTAGTCCACTTATGAAGCCCACTTACCCATGTTACAGTAGCGATCGACAACCGCCTTAATTGCCCAACTTTAATTAATTCACTCAATATGTTTGATTGAGGCCGGCAACTATTTTTGATTAAATTTCAAACTGACGGTTCTGTGAATACGCCAGTCTGCCGAAAGGCGAAGGTCAGACATACATATTGGGGAATGTTATTCAACTCCACTAATCTCCACTTCATAACCTTATTGTTAAATCTACATTTAATGATACCAAACAAGGAGAAAAGATTTGTGTTTTGTCATTCCACACTTACAATGCTGTATTACCACTGAGTAACGTAGGCAAAATACAAGGTACCTGGGGCTTCAGTAGTTCCTTTGAAGGAACTAGAGTGACCGAAAATGCTTAGTAGTGCCTTCAAAGGAACGACTAAGAATAATCCTATATTGGTGTCGATTCTGTTGTTCTAAATTACTAAACTTAACTAATTTGACAGGTCTAAAAGTCTTGCTATCCCTTTCTCATGTGCGGGGTTAAATAAGGATGGCAATATTTTTAGACCTGTCAAATTAGTTAAGTTTAGTAATTGTGAACAACAGAATTGATACTATTATATTACTACGCGAGTCGAGTCGCGAGTAAAAGCTAGTGCAATATCCGTCTGATATTCAGCGGTACTAACGCGTTGCCAACCATAATAGCATATATTATCCTTACTGCCAGTACAGAGTATCCTTGAGAAGCTCCGGTAGCTAACTAACTAACTACACTACTGGCTAAATTAAAAACTGACGACTGAACAGTAGTGTTTTTGACTCGGTAGAAATTCTGAAAGACGACTACGATTTTTTATTAGGTCCTTACATATGAAATTGGCGTTTTTCGTACTGGCCACTTTAATCACGAATTTCTCCTCTTTGGTAAGGAATTCCAAATTCAAATTTGTACAGCTATAGACTCATGTATTTGTGCTTCGATGATCGTCATTCATTTGTTTTTTTTCTTCTGTTTTTTTCTGTTTGCGTCACTCATTTTACAAAATGGAAAACCTTAAATATCGCATTATTTACGAGTACGAGTTCCGCCGTGGCACTAGTGCTGCGGAAACAACTCGAAGGGTGAATGATGTGTATGGCGGTCGTGTTGCAAAAGAAAACACAGTTCGTTTTTGGTTCCAACGTTTTCGTTCTGGAAATTTCGACCTGCAGAACAAGCCCCGTGGACGGCCTGAGACTCAAGTTGATAATGAAGAGTTGAAGGCTATTGTGGAAGCGGATCCATCGCAAACCACGTCCGAGTTAGCTGCAGGCTGCAATGTTAGTGATAAAACTGTTTTAATTCACTTGAAGCAAATTGGGAAGATTAAAAAGCTTGAAAGGTGGGTACCTCACGAATTGACTGAAACAAACCGGCAAACGCGCGTCGACTGCTGCGTTACATTACTAAACCGGCACAATAATGAAGGTATTTTAAACCGAATCATTACCTGTGATGAAAAATGGGTTCTTTACGATAATCGGAAGCGCTCAGCGCAATGGTTAGATCCTGGCCAGCCAGCCAAATCCTGCCCCAAGCGAAAATTAACCCCAAAAAAGTTACTTGTAAGCGTTTGGTGGACTAGTGCCGGTATTGTTCATTACAGTACAGTTTTTCAAATCTGGCCAGACTATTACGGCTGATGTCTATTGTCAGGAATTGCAAACCATGATGGAAAAGCTAGCGGCTAAACAACCTAGGCTGGTCAATCGCTCCACGCCACTGCTGCTTCACGACAACGCTAGACCACACACTGCGCTACAGACGGCTACTAAATTAGAAGAGCTTCAATTGGAAAGTCTAAGACATCCTCCGTACTCCCCGGACCTTGCTCCAACAGATTACCATTTTTTTCGAAATTTGGATAACTTCTTGCAAGGGAAAAAATTCAACTCCGATGGGGCAGTCCAAATCGCCTTCAAAGATTTTATTGATTCCCGTCCGACTGGTTTTTTTAGTAAAGGGATCAATGAACTACCTATGAGATGGCAAAAGTGCATAGAAAATAATGGTTCATACTTTGATTAATTAAATATATTATATTAAAAAATATTCGACTTTTTGTTCCTCCCATACAAAACGCCAATTTCATATGTAAGGACCTAATATAAGAAATCCCATGCGCCCAACTTTGCTTAATTTTTTCGTCCAAGCCAGTTAAGCATTTTATTCTCATGGAATTAAAGTAAAAATTCAATTGAGAGTGGCTCGCCTGCGCTGAGCATACATTAGGTAACATGATTCATAGGCAGGTAATATATGGGACGTGAGAATATATGGAATGTCATTTACAAATGAAATTGCAACCGAATTACCGAGGAATACGAGTTCAATTGTCTCTTCTGAAGCGTGTTTAATATCATTTAGACGTGTAAAAGCTTCGGGTAAGCTTTCAGCATGGCGTGCGTGTGACTTCTAACCACCAAAGGCAGCCTATAGGACTGAACAATTCATTTACTTTATGCCTCTACCTTATTAAGGTACTTGGAGTTGAAATATCAAGAAATTTTAAATTTATTTTTATGCTCGACTCATTACTATGTTCAACAAGTTTTAAAACTGTAACCCGACAGCGGAAAAAATTAAAACACGCAAGAAAATTAAAAGAAAGAAATGAAATGGTTCAAATCGGAGTTCTCAAGATAACATCTCTCCTTTTAGTCGATTTAAATGGATCGTATGTTGCCCGGGCCAACAGATACCGAATCAATTGACACCTTATTCATCAAAATCGGATGAATAGCTTAGAATTGAAGCGCTACGGAACATCTGACGTAAATACGAACATACATACAAAGACTAAACCTAACGCTAAAATTATAAACCCTCCTTTTGGCATAGACTCCTAGGCTGTGGCGTGAAGTCCTCGCTGTGGCATTCCCAAGAGAGTAGAACATGAGGTTCTTCAAGAAAAGTGTGAAAAAAAAATTGCAGGCGTTGCAAGCTTCCACAAGCTACGGTAACCGCTTAACATCTGGTGGGTCACATATTTGTTACGTTAGAGGTATTAAAAAAATGAATATCTCAATATCAAGCCGTGGTGGACTTGTATAATTGAAATATAAATTATGTGTATTTCTTTTGGCTTTAATAGAATAATTGCTGAGTTCCTTGCCGGATTCTTCCCAGCAAAATACGACCTTCCGAATCCGAACCGTTAGCAAGATTGTCAGTGTTCCACGAGGATACGCTGCAATTGTAGTAAAGCTGCTAGCACAGTGAGTCTTTATCAACAACCTGGTTGGCAACTCGTGAGTGATATCCCGGTATTGCCAGCAGCTATAGGCTACGGTGACTGCTTACCATCAGGCAGTATTCTTGTGCGCCACCATAGCAGTATATAAAAAAAACTGGGATATAAAAATGTATTCGCGATACTTGAATACTCAAAATTTATTTAAGGCCAAGTAATTCAAGAAGGATGGACGTCCTTCTTGAAGTCTTTTTTTTCTTTTATACTACTAAGGTGGCACACAAGAATACGGCCCACCCGATAGTAAGTAGTCTATAGCCGCTAACAATACCAGGGATATCACTAACGGGGTGCCAACCATGTAGTTGCACTCACTGTGCTAGCAGCAATACTACTAGCCCAGCGTATCCTCGTGGAGCACTGGCAACCTCACTTAAACACAACACTACATCAAGTAGTGCTATTTCACTGCGGTCTTCTTTAAGGTAGAGGTACAGTCCCCAGTCGGGCGGCTCCAATTTAAATGGGATAACCCACGGGAGATCCCAAATCGCCCTACCTCTCTTTTTAAAAGCGCACGGTGTGATTAATCACCGTAATCAAGCTTAGAAAAACTCATTGGTACAGGCCGGGATTCGAACTTGGGCCCATAGATGACAGGCCGTTGCTTCAACCACAAGGCCACCAAGGCTCTGAAAGTCTTCATAATATTTGATAGCACTTCCTTAATTGCATGTAAAGTATGATCAAATTGGCTTTTTATTATCCGTTTAGGTTTAATAGTGATGGAGATTAGTTCAGAGGGTCACGTGACCCAACCGTGTATTACCGCATGCCTATAGGTACGTTGCTAGCTGTATGACACCATACTGGGTCCTGGGAGTGGCGGCAGTAAGCAGCAGGTCTTGTTGTGCGTGGTGGTAAAATAATACTTCTTGAATTCTTGAATGATATCGTAGTCCGGTTTTTTGGTTAAGGTCCTGGTCGGTATATTCGGTTGGTCAATGAGCCTCCGTCGCTGAGATATATAGCACAGCGACGGAGACTCTCTACCGCGCGTGCTAATAATCCCTATTAACAATATAGCGACATCTAGTGGTCATAGCCCGTTAAACACTAGCTGTCTCACGACCCTAGTGACCCACTCCAACCCTAACTAACCAAGTTAGCTCGGTATGCAATCTAATTTCAATCAACGCCGCAAACAAATATTAATGCATTGTTCCATGAATAATGTATGTTTGTGTGTCCGTATGTCGACACTAAGCGAATTAGCAGCTTTTGCATTATTGAAATCCAATGAATTACGGCCGCCCGGTGGAGGCTGTGTGATTATGTTAATGTGGGCTCAACATGGTAATATTGCTTTTAAATTACGGGCATTTTGTATTGTTTATTAATTAAGTAAACAATTTTGTCAGGCGGCATGTAAAATAGATATTTATTATAATTTTGTTAAACAGTTATATCATGATTGTTACATGAAAAAAAGACAGACCACTGAGTTTCCTGCCGGTTCGTCTCAGATGGCTATTTATTCCAAACCGGTGGTAATTTTGAACTTCATAAGTGCCTTATAAGGGTCGAAGCTGAATAAATGTTTATTGAATTACATTTTCTTTACAGCGGTTTGTAAGCTGGTACCTACTGTTTGAAAAAGAAGTTAATAAACTAAAAATATTTTTAATTACGATCGATACCCTAATCAAATTATTATAAGTGTGCACGTCAATAGTAAAATGCCACTCTGTACCTACTCACTGCCTACCGTGAGGGACTTGTAGTGATTATAATATGTATGGTATATGTATTACATGGACCACTGGTTACAAGAGCAGAGACTTCATTAATTGTATATAATAAATAGCTGACCCCGCAAGCGTTGTTTTCCATACAAATTCTAACATATATTTTTGGCAAAAAAAAATTGTGTTGGACCAGTTAGGGTTTTATAAAAAATAATTTACTTCCTATTCTCAGAACTTTCGAATATACACCAAAAATCATAAAAAATCTATCAAGGGTTTCAGAGGAGTCTTGATACATACACTGGGACACGAGAATTTTATATTATATCTGATATAATAAACTTTCAGTTCCAAAACAGAATAGAGATTGTTCAGTACTATGATAAGAACCCTCGCCTCTCCTTTGACGCGTACAAATGTCACTTAAAATTGTGAGTGAAACAAACAGGGGCTACCTCTGATAATAAAGTATTCTATCGGGCTGATCTACGGCCAGTAATTCATTTACTTGTTGAATAATTAATGCAAAGAAATTGGTCGGATGCCTGCCGTCGGAGGTGTCTAATTCGGAGCCAAACAATTTGTTAAGTAAATAGGCCGCACGAGGCTATTTTATGATGGAACTAAATTGGATTTGGGTTAATTATTAAAATATTTTGCACTTTCCCAAATTAAGAACAAGACTAAGTAATTAACCTAGATCTTTCAGGTCTTGCTTGCTGTAATTCATGATTGTTAAATTAGGGAATTGTTCAAGTACTATTTGTAATTTTTTCTCATTTTCTAAAAAGTTGTAATTGTTTCTCATTTACTAAGACGGTTGCAAATAATATGACGTTATTTTGACGTAACAATGTTCGAAAAAAAAGAAATGAATGTCCATTAAGCACAACCATACATACATTCATGATAAAATCTTTGCGATGCCATTTGTTGATTTACATTTTGAGACAAAATTATTTTTGAAATTTTGTCAATTTCCGATCATCATGGAATGTAAGCTTATTAGGTAAAACAGAACTATTCTGTCTCTTGTTTATTACGCCATAAATATTCGTAACCGCGTGAAATTGAATCAATTACTTTGAGAATAACCAATTTAAATGCAATCGTCTTGCACAATTAAACATCAACCGACATAAAACAATGTAGTCGAAAACCTGTGTCATCCGACTCCAAAAAGGTCCATATTGTAAAGTTTAACGTATAAACAATTTAAGCACGGTTCGTTATTATAAAGAAACATTGTCTCATATTATTGATGACTTTTTGATCCGGTTCCAGATGAAATCTCATATGAGCGAACAAACTTAGTCTATGTAAAAGTAGATCTGATAACAGAGTATAAATTCAACAAAATATGAATAAGCACTTACCTTTATTTCAGACCCCAACTCATGAAGCCACTACCTGAAATAAAATAAATTAAGAATATTAATGGATTACTAAGCTTATAAATCACGGATAAAAAAGACTTATTGAAATGACAGGCAACGTGGTCGTATGCCTCCTATTAAGACCAAACAATCTTATATTCTCACAGAAGAAAGCGGTGATCAGATAAGCTGTTCAACCTCTCAAGGAATAAAACTTCTTCATGTTTGTTGTAGATATAGACAATACTTTTATTTTGAGTTTTGATAGACAACATAACAATTTGTGTACAGCTCCTACCTAGCCTTCCGTCAATCAAACCATAGTGCGATTCACAATCTTAAACACGACATCTAGTGGCAAGATAGGAACTAAAGTAATAAACATAAAAACAATTAAATTATTATTACATTTGAACATACAGCCCACCAAGGACAAATTTTCAAAATTTTCCTTATGACAGCCCACCATACATCATTTTAGTGACATTAAGCACTTACTATTACTTATGAGGATGCACCTCAGTACAGGTAATTAAGGTACATACTAAAAACAACAAAAAATATTACTCATAAAACTTACACAAAGTCACAACTCAAATGAATATTACTAAATATGAAAAATCAATTAATTAAATAAATAATCTAATTTTCACTCATTGTGGTAAGAAAGTTACAGTTCAGTTATACCAATATCATTTATGTAGTTTTGAAGTAGAACGTTTAATTATATTATCTTTACATTTAAGACTGACAACTCTAGTAATTCCGTCCAATCCAGGATGTTTGTCAACAACGATTCCATATAGCCATCTACCTGGAGGGAGATCATTTTCTACCACTAACACCAAATCTCCAATTTTAGGTTCCGGAATTGTATTATTCCATTTGTAACGATGATAAAACTGAGTCAAATATTCACGTGACCAGCGACGCCAATAATCTTGAGTCATTTTTTGGATCATTTGCCATCTTTTTAAACTAGTAAAATTTGATGTTTCGTAATTAGCATCAGGAGCTATTATTAGGGGTTCACCCACTAAAAAATGACCAGGTGTCAATGGAATAGGATCATCTGGATTGTCCATCATTCTAGAGATAGGCCGTGAGTTGAGGCATGCTTCTATTTGACAAAGTAATGTGGTAATTTCCTCGAATGTCAATGTAGAATTTCCAACAATACGCTTCAAATGATGTTTTGTTGATTTTACTCCTGCTTCCCACAATCCACCAAAATTATGGGAATGGGGAGGAATAAAATGCCACTCAGTGCCATTTGTAGCGAGTTGATCTGCTATTTACACAGCAATGGTTGATCTTTCTTGAACAAACAAAGGTTTCAGTTCTCGTGCAGCACCCACAAAATTCGTCCCATTGTCACTCCAAACATCGGCACAGTGACCACGTCGTGCCGTAAAGCGCTTAAAAGCTGCTAAAAATGCTTGAGCTGTAAGATCACTTGCGGCCTCAAGATGAATAGCACGTGTGGCCATACAAACGAACAAACAAATGTATCCTTTATACGATTTATGACTTCTGCCTTTGGAGGTTCGTATATTTATGGGACCAGCATAATCTACCCCGCTCTTTAAAAATGGTCGACAAGTATTAGTTTTAGATGCCGGCAGCTGTCCCATCAACTGATGTCTGATTCGAGCTGAATGTCGTACGCATCGTACACATTTACGAACGTAAAGCCTAACAAGGTTTTTAGCTCCAACTATCCAATATTTGGATTGTAAATAATTTTGCATCAGCTGCGGACCGCCATGTAAAGTCCTCTCGTGAGCGTCAGCTATAATCAAATTGGAGAAATGAGAATTATGAGGTAAAATAATTGGGTGTTTCCTATCCTCACTAAGAAACGCCTGTTGCAATCTACCGCCTACTCTAAGAATACCATCTTCATCGATAACTGGCCTGAGAGATGTAAGTTTACTTTTCTTATTTAATTCCCCATTATTTTTTAAATATTCTAGTTCTTCATAAAAATAATTTTCTTGACATTTCTTGACACATAATTGTAATCCCTTTTTTATTTCAGTACTAGTAATCCACTCTTCTACATCATCAAGGTTTTCCTTTCTTATACGCTTAGCAAGCCTTTTACAGAGAGCAATAACCCGGATCAATCTTCTTAGCGACGAAAACCGTGTGTATATTTCTTCTTCAGAAGCTGTTTCTTCATTGAATCGCCCTTTGTAAGTATTAATCAGGCAAACTCTTTTCTGTCTTTCTTCTAAATGAGTATCTTCTGTTTTTTCTCCTATATAATTTATTTCTTGTTCTTTCAGCCACATCGGACCTTCTTTCCACAGCTTAACATTCCAATGGTTTGAATCCCGAGACGCACAATCAGCTGGGTTATCTTTTGTTGAAACATGCCGCCACTGATACGGTTCTAATGAAGTGATAATCTCCGATACTCGATTGGCAACAAATGTTTTCCATCGACTTGGTAGGCCTTTGAGCCAAGCAAGTACTATTTGTGAATCAGTCCACGCATGAATAGCAGAATGTTTAATTTCCATTACTTCAGATACTTCCAGTAGCAATCTAGTCAGTAATACTGCTCCACAAAGCTCCAACTTAGGAATAGAAACTTGCTTGATGGGGGCTACTTTCGTTTTTGAAGTTATTAGAGCAACATGTACATTTCCTTCATTATTTACAACTCGTATGTAAACAACAGCTGCGTAAGCATCGTTTGATGCATCACAGAAACCATGTAACTCTGTAATCTGGTCATTTTGATGTGTATGGATCCAACGTGGAACACTGAATTTAGTACAATTATTTAAATCATTTCGAAACTTTAACCAGTCATTCAGTAATTGAGATGGAAGTTGATCGTCTCATTTAATACCTGAAAGCCATAACTTTTGTATAAAAATCTTGGCTGAAATTATTACCGGTGCTAGCCACCCTAGCGGATCAAATAAACGAGAAATTTCCGATATTACCTTCCTTTTTGTTATCGGTGGAGTAAGAGTTGGAAGCTGAACCGAGTATTCAAATTCATCTGTTTTTCTGTTCCAGGTAAGTCCAAGTATTCTAATTATTTCGTCTAATTTTATTTTCAGATTTTCCTTACCTTCTTTTTGATCAATTTCTTTCAATATCTCTTCATTGTTACTGCTCCATTTCTGTAAGTTAAAACCACATCTGTTAAGTAGTTGAGTAATTTCCTTATAAATGTTTTTACCTTCTTCCACAGAGAAGCATCCTGACATGAGATCATCCATGTAAAATTCCTTTAATACTCTTTCTACTGCTAGTGGAAAGTTCTTACCCTCATCATAAGCAGCTTGTTGTAGTGCTCGGACAGCCAGGTAAGGTGCAGATGCAGTTCCAAATGTCACTCTTAAATGTCTTAAATGTTGCAGTTCATCCTCCGGATTTTCACGCCACACAAACCGTTGGAAATCTATGTCAGGTTCAGCTACTTTTACCTGCCGGTACATTTTTACAATATCTGAGACAAAACAAATTGGATATCTGCGCCATCGCATGATGATATGACGTAAGTCATACTGAAGTGACGGACCCACTAAAAGATCATCATTTAATGAGACTCCATTAGTGCCTGGACACGATGCGTTGAACACAACTCGAACCTTGGTAGTGTCCCTTTCTTCGCGAACTACAGCGTGATGAGGTAAGTAAACCGCATTCACAGCTTCCCATTGATTCCGTGGTACAGTTTCTACGTGACAAAGATCTTTATATTCCGCTATGACAGCTGAATATTGATCTTTCAGTTTTGGATTTTTTGAAAGCCGTTTTTCAAGATAACCGAACTGCTTAATTGCTATAGCTTTTGAGTTTCCATACTTACAAATTGGGTCCTCGTTTCTAAAAACGGTAGTTTGACAATATAGCGACCTGAGCTATATCTTTTAGTGGTGGACACAAAAATTCGCTCACACTTATTTTCTTCATAAGTTCGTATTCATTATCTTGTTGGATATGGTTGCACATTATTGTAGTGGAACTAGATTTGGCTTGAACTGTACCCGAAAGAATCCAACCCAGTTGAGTATTTTGAGCTATTGGTGACCTAGGGGAACTCTTGATTAAACCATCTAATAAAATTTGACCATAAACATCAGCTCCAAGAAGTACGTCAATTTTATTTGGTGTACCAAATGAGGGATCTGCTAAAACGATTTCAGAAACTTCGGGCCATAATTCGATAATAATCTTCCTTTCGGGAAGCAGTGTAGTGAGCTTATTGAGTACAAAAGCTTGAATGCAGACTAAAGTTGCAATGAAGTGACTGAAATTCAAGTTCGACCTTTGTCTTTGAAGCAATAAAACTAGATTGGTCACTTCCCAAACCAAAAATTGAGCTTTTGTGAGGAATTTTCTTAAGGCCCAGAAGTTGAACTGCAGCTTCCGTTATGAATGAAGCTTGTGATCCCTGGTCTATCAAACATCTGAGAGTAACAAATGAACCTGTGATAGTCTTGGCATTAATTAACGCAGTGGCAAGTAAAACTTGACCATTAGAGCTTGAACAATTGGCTGCTATATTGTTATCCTCACCCGCCTGCTGTGCTGTAGATGTTGTTACTATTAAAGCACCTGTTTCTGTACCAGTCAATTGGTTTTCTGCTGTAGTTGAGACATTTTCCGGGTGGAGCAATGTATGATGTTTCCTGCTACAGATACGACACCTGGAATACGAACGACACGACGATACATTATGACCGGCATTAAGACAATTGAAACAAAGATTATTTAATTGTACGAAATTTTTTCGAGTGTCAGATAACTCTTTGACAAACCCATTACAATTCCGCAGATGATGCTCGTCCGAACAAAAAACACAATGAAAAGTTGAAGTATGAAATATTCTTGGAGCGAAGTTACTTACCGGAGTTATATTATTTTTATACTGTAAGACATTTTGTTTTATTATCTTAGGATCTATAAATTCTAACGCGCGAGACCGAATTTCCAAAAAGGCTTTAAATTGCTGATAGGTGGGCAACTCATTTGATGCTTCACTAGTTCTAAGCTCCCACTGCTTGCGAGACTCCGCGTCTAATTTTAAGCACAATAAATATATAATTATAGTATCCGGTGTATATGGTGATATCAATAGATAAATTAGATAAGGCATGTAAACATTCATTAGTTGTGTCTAACAATTCTCTTAGTGCTGTCGCTGACTCTGGTATGACGTTTCTTTGGCTCATAAATCTCTGTAAGATGCAATTGGCAAGATACTTTTTGTTGCTGTAGCGATCTTCAAGTTGTTTCATTACAGCAGAAAATGATAATGTAATCGTTGAACGTCATCTAATGTTTGATTTTTGTGAATCAATGACAGGAAAAGATCACGAAAACTACTCCATTCGGCATATTTTCCAGAAAAGAATGGAATGGTGATTTTTGGTGACTTAAACCCTTGTTGTTTCAGCCCCGATGCTTCTGAATTGGTATTACCTGGAGATTGGTGATTATTAGTTTCAACCAACTTAGCACGAGCTTCACGTAGCTCAAACTTGTACTCAATATATAATTCTTCACACTTATCATACGTATCGGCTTTCATGTAATTGGTAGATTTCAAGGTGTCACTGTCGGAGATCTCTATAATTTGCGTATGTGTTGAAGCA